>CM019176.2:64683762-64856112 GCA_009739505.2 Apolygus lucorum | reverse complement strand
TGAATAATTACTTGGAGAAATATGGTCTGCGATGTTTTACGCGAACATAGTTGAGGAAAGGGGGCATTTTTGCTTTTCCGCTCCCCTTCCGCTGGAAATCCGAAGTCTTGCGGGGGAATGTTATGAAAGGCCATCAACCGAAGAATTTTTCGAGCGGGGAAATTTATTATCGTCGATCGTTGAGTTGAGAATGGAAATTGCTTCTGAGGGAAGAATAAGCGTCATAATAATTGCGAACTTGGCTGGTGTGGCGTCCTAGAGTAGAGCTGGAGCGAAAGTGCGTTGTACGAGGAAGGGACTTGAATCTAAGGGAGGCCTGCATTTTTTTTTTTTTTTTTGATTAACGCAATTTTGGACGTGTTGAATTTTTCATACAAAATATTAGGAAAGGACCCCAGTCCAGGGCATAACAACTCGCTATTATGGTCCGATAATGTTGACGTCTTCAAGGTTCATATGGCTTCTCGAGACGGTCCCCTTCGATTTTTATTAACGTTGGACAAACAGCAATTTGTTGTTTTCAAAACAAAAAATACTCGTGAATCAAGTTAAAATTTCCTTCATCAAAAATTTTAAGAACATAAGTTCGAAAAATGTTCTAAACTTTTTTTGAATAATGTTATTTTCGACGTGTTGAATTTCCTTTATAAAATGTTACGAAGGAGGAAAGTAATTTTAGTTCAAAATAACGAAACATTTCTTCGAAAATTCGATTAATCTGTGGTAAAACCAAGTCCTGGGCATAACAACTCGCTATTATGGTCCGATAATGTTCAGGTACGTGGTAGGTAGGTGGTATCTATGGTCGGTTGGTGGTAACAATGGCATAGAAGTGTTCTTTGCAGACGAGTGATCTATGTAGAAAAATAATAAACCTTTGTGTAATAATTTGCAGCGTTTGATTTCAACAGAAATTCGTTGAAAATTTGATCTTCGAATCGGGTCTATTTGATATCATCGAATTTCAATCTTCGAATTGCATATAAATATACTTAATTGCTATTAAATATACTAAATTGATATTAAAAATTTTTAACTTCAACTGAATTTCTCTTGATAATTTGGTCCTTTTGATTTCAACTGAAATTTCATTGAAAAATTTGACCTTCGATTTCAACTGAAATTCCGTTGAAAAATGTAATTTTCGAGTTCAACTGAAATCCCGTTGAAAAATTTGAGCTTCGAATCGGATCTATTTGATATCAATCGAATTTCAATCTTCGAATCGCATATTTTTTACATTTTAAATATATATATTTTATATTTATAAAACATAATGTTTTATATATATTATATATATATTATATATTATATATATATTATATATATATATTATATATATTTTATATATATTATATATTTTATATATATTATATATAAAATATTTATATAAAATACATATACATATTTTTACGTATAAAATATATATATTTATATTATATATATCGACACAACTGAAATTCTATTGAAAATTTTGTTCCTTTTGATTTCAACTGAAATTCCGTTGAAAAATTTGATCTTCGATTTCAACTGTAATTCCATTGAAAAACGCTGCAAATTATTACTCAAAAGTTTATTATTTTTCTACATAGATCACTCGTCTACAAAGAACACGGCTTTGCCATAGATACCACCTACGTTCCACGTACCTACATCGATCGCATTTTGGTCAGCTAAAATTTGAAAGGAGATTAGGCCTCTTTTGTGATTCACACTCGTGTTTCTGATTTATCGTAAGCCCCACCCTTAAGTTTTCATAGGGAGCGAAGGTTTTGTCCTACAGGGCTCCGCGTGGTCTCAAAAAATTTTAAAAATTCTATACTATCTTAAATTTAAGGAAAACCCGTATATCAAAATATTTTGAGTTAGGGCGTTTTCAAAATTCATTTTTGAACCCTGAGTAGTGACCTACATCAACCAAAATCTCCGGGCCAACTAGACCCCAAATGGAGCCTACATACCAAATTTCATCAAAATCGGTCAATACTAAGTGGCAAAAGTGCCGCGTACGGCGGATGGAAGGCCAAATTTGTATTCGATTTTTGGATTCTACGTACCTTGAAACGTAAACCATCAAATTTTGAGGGGGTGTTGAAAGATTGTTTTCTTGGTCGATTCTAAAGGTTCATTATTGAAAATAATAAACCAAAAATTATGGAAAAACATGTGCCACACTAAGGGTTCTCCAAAACCTAATTTTTGCGCAATTGTGCAGTTGCGCAACTTAGAGCGTTCGAAAAGCCAGGATAAAACAAATCGGTTCGGGTATGAATTTTTCATGAATTTTGACGTAGAATCCGAATCTGTAATAAAAAACGCTGCAAATTATTACACAATGGTTTATTATTTTCTATATAGATCACTCGTCTACAAAATCACCAACCATCCAATATGAAAAGAAAAGAAAGAAAAAAAAAAAGAAAAAAAAATAAAAAAGAAAAAAAAATTTAAAAAAATAAAAAAAAAATCAAAATCACCAACCATCGATTGCATTTCGGTCTGCTCTAATTTGAACGGAGATTAGGCCTCTTTTGCGATCCACACTCGGGTTTTGATTTATATACATATATATTTCAATATAAACACTTAAATTTTCGTAGTGAGCGAACAGTTTGTCCTACAGAGCTCCGCGTGGTCTCAAAAAATTCTAAAAATTCTATAGAATCTTAAATTGAAGGAAAAACAATACCTTTATATCGAAATGTTTTGAGTTAGAGCGTTTTCAAAATTTCAAAATTGATTTTGGAACCCTTAGAAGTGACCTACATCAACCAAAAGCTTCGAGGCACAACTAGACCCCAAATGGAGCCTACATACCAAATTTCATCAAAATCGGTCAATGCTAAGTGGCAAAAGTGCCGCGTACGGCGTACGGCGTACGGCGGACGGACGGCCAAATTTTTATTCGATTTTTGGATTCTACGTACCTTGAAACGTAAACCATCAAATTTTGAGGGGGTGTTAAAATTTTTTTTTTCTTGGTCGATTCCAAAGGTTCATTATTGAAAATAATAAACCAAAAGGGGGGTTCCGTTTGAAAAAATGAAGTTAGTGTCAATTGCGCACGATTGTGCAAAAGTATTTTTCCTGAGATCCTCACAAAAAATCATGAAGAATTGCGTTGGTCGGAATTTTTTACGATGTATTTTGCGGAAATGAAGGGGGAGGTGTAACCTTTTCGTGAAACACCCTGCATAGAAAAATAATAAACCTTTGTGTACTAATTTGCAGCGTTTTTCAATGAATTACATTTGAAATCAAAGATTAAATTTTTCAATGGAATTTCAGTTGAAATCGAAGAGGTCAGATTCGAAGATCAAGTGGGACTTATTCGCTGTTGGCTGAAGGGATTAATTCAAAGTGCCCCCTCAGCCCGCACTTGATCGACTCAGCCGTTTTGGTCTTTGAGCAACAGAGAGTGATTACACGTCGGTGAAACGTTTAATGGGCGAGAATTGACGCGGACATCAAAAGGATGCGACTCACCCCCGCGGAGCAACCCCCGCGAAGGGGGTGAAATTGGGGTAACGGGGAGGGGCTGAGAGCTTCTCCTTCACCCGCTTACCCTCCTCCCTCCTTCCGCGATTATATCCCGCCGCCTTTTTTTTTTCCTCTTCGTACTCCGTCTCTTCATTCTTCATCGTACAACAAACGAAAACCCCTCCGGAACTCCTCCCTTCCACGGGGGCTCCACCCTCCCTCTGGGCCGGAGGGAGGGACCCCCCTCCCACAGCTGAAGGGGAGGGTACGAATTTCAGGGAGGGGAGAGGGGGTGCCAGAGAGAGGGAGCTAGAGTGAGATAGAACTATCGAGTGTGATCACCGAGCAACATGACCCCTACAAGGGGTTGCCACTCATCATGCCTGCTCTAGTCTTACTGATGGTCGCCACCACGATTTTCACGTGAGTAACCCGAATTTCCATCATCAGTTTGAAAATCGCCGCCAAGTCAGGTGGCAACTAAAACACCTCCCTCGCACGCCTAGAATTCGTCCAAATTCCCCTAGAATTCACCTACAGGGTCGATCTTTTTCTAAATAAGCAAACGTCATCACATCGTCATGTTTCGACTTCCTCACTACTGGCGGTAGGGAAGCTTTCCGTTACTACCTTTAAAATTCAAGTTCTCCAAAATCAAAATGTGTGTCATAACTTTTAGAACAACTTTGGCTCCTCGTCTGTCTGTCTGCGATCCAACCCTGACATAACTACTCCAAATTCTAGTCCGATAATGTTGACATCTTCAAGGTTGGTGCGGTTCCTCGAGACGGTCCCTTACGAATTTATATAACATTGGACAAAAAGCAATTTGTTGTTTTCAAAAATAATACTCGTGAATCAACATAAAATTTCCTTCATCAAAAATTTTAAAAATATAAGTTTAAAAAATTTTCAACACTTTTTTTGGATAATGTTATTTTCTATATAAAATGTTAAGAAAGGAGAAGAAGTTAGTTTAGTTAAAAAATAACGAAATATTTCTTCAAAAATTTGCTTAATTTGTGTCTGAGGTAAGTCCTGGGCATAACAACTCACTATAATGGTCCGATAATGTTGACATTTACAAGGTTGATTTGGTTCCTAGAGATGGTCCCTTACGAACAGCCATTTGTTGTTTTCAAAAATAATACTCGTAATACATGATGTGAATCAACATAAAATTTCCTCCGCCAAAAATTAAAAAATTACAGTTCGGATTTTTTTGATTTTTTTTTGAAAATGCTATTTTGGACGTGTTGAATTTTTTATAAATTTTTAGGAAAGGATCCCAGTCCAGGGCATAACAACTCGCTATTATGGTCCGATAATGTTGACGTCTTCAAGGTTCATATGGCTTCTCGCGACGGTCCCCTACGATTTTCATTAACGTTGACAAACAGCAATTTGTTGTTTTCAAAAATAATACTCGTGAATCAACATGAAATTTCCTTCATCAAAAATTTAAAAAAAAATTAAGTTCGAAAAATTTTCAAAACTTTTTTTTGGACAATGTTATTTTCCATATAAAATGTTAAGAAAGGTGAAAAAGTTATTTTAGTTCAAAAATAACGAAATATTTCCTCGAAAATTCTGTGTCTGAGGTTCATTTTTTTCCTAGAGATGGTCCCTTACGAATTTCATCAACATTGAAAAAACAGCAATTTGTTGTTTTCAAAAATAATACTGGTAATACATGATGAGAATCAATATAAAATTTCTCCCGCCAAAAGTTAAAAATTACAGTTCGATTTTTTTTTTTTTTTTTTTGGAAAATGCTGTTTTAGACGTGTTGAATTTTTCATATAAATTTTTAGGAAAGGATCCCAGTCCAGGGCATAACAACTCGCTATTATGGTCCGATAATGTTGACGTCTTCAAGGTTCATATGGCTTCTCGAGACGGTCCCATTCGATTTTCATTAACGTTGACAAACAGCAATTTGTTGTTTTAAAAAATAATACTCGTGAATCAACATGAAATTTCCTTCCTCAACAATTTAAAAAATTCAAGTTCAAAAAGTTTTCAAAACTTTTTTTGGATACTGCTATTTTCCATATAAAATGTTAAGAAAGGAGGAAAAGTTATTTTAGTTCAAAAATAACGAAATATTCCTCCGAAAATTTGCTTAATCTGTGTCTGAGGTAAGTCCTGGGCATAACAACTCACTGCAAATGGTGTAATGGTCCGATAATGTTAACATTTACAAGGTTCATACCTTAAAGCACAAAGGAGCTATGTCCAAAAACGGAGTTTTGAGTAAAACGCAAAAGAAGTTATGACCAGTGCACAATTCCTAAAATAATGGATTATTACACCAAACTCTTTCATTTTTTCAAGACGTTTTCGAGCTATAATCGTCAAGAAGGTCAATAATAGTTTTGTTAAATTTGAGTTTCTCTGAAGTTGAAAAAAATGAATAGTGGAAGATGGATGGACATAGCCCCTTTGTTCTTTAAGGTATCGATATGGTTCCTGGAGATGGTCCCTTGCGAATCAACATTGGACAAACAGCAATTTGTTGTTTTCAAACATGATACTCGTAATACATGATGAGAATCAACAAAAAAATTCCTCCGCCAAAAATTTAAAAATTACAGTTTGAATATTTACTTTTTTTTTGGGGGGGGGGGGGGAATGCTATTTTGGACGTGTTGAATTTTTTATAAATTTTTAGGAAAGGATCCCAGTCCAGGGCATAACAACTCGCTATTATGGTCCGATAATGTTGACGTCTTCAAGGTTCATATGGCTTCTCGCGACGGTCCCCTACGATTTTCATTAACGTTGACAAACAGCAATTTGTTGTTTTCAAAAATAATACTCGTGAATCAACATGAAATTTCCTTCATCAAAAATTAAAAAAAAAATTAAGTTCGAAAAATTTTCAAAACTTTTTTTTGGACAATGTTATTTTCCATATAAAATGTTAAGAAAGGTGAAAAAGTTATTTTAGTTCAAAAATAACGAAATATTTCCTCGAAAATTCTGTGTCTGAGGTTCATTTTTTTCCTAGAGATGGTCCCTTACGAATTTCATCAACATTGGAAAAACAGCAATTTGTTGTTTTCAAAAATAATACTGGTAATACATGATGAGAATCAATATAACATTTCTCCCGCCAAAAGTTAAAAATTACAGTTCGATTTTTTTTTTTTTTTTTGGAAAATGCTGTTTTGGACGTGTTGAATTTTTCATATAAATTTTTGGAAAGGATCCCAGTCCAGGGCATAACAACTCGCTATTATGGTCCGATAATGTTGACGTCTTCAAGGTTCATATGGCTTCTCGAGACGGTCCCCTACGATTTTCATTAACGTTGACAAACAGCAATTTGTTGTTTTAAAAAATAATACTCGTGAATCAACATGAAATTTCCTTCCTCAACAATTTAAAAAATTCAAGTTCAAAAAATTTTCAAAACTTTTTTTGGATACTGCTATTTTCCATATAAAATGTTAAGAAAGGAGGAAAAGTTATTTTAGTTCAAAAATAACGAAATATTCCTCCGAAAATTTGCTTAATCTGTGTCTGAGGTAAGTCCTGGGCATAACAACTCACTGTAAATGGTGTAATGGTCCGATAATGTTGACATTTACAAGGTTCATATCGATACCTTAAAGCACAAAGGAGCTATGTCCAAAAACGGAGTTTTGAGTAAAACGCAAAAGAAGTTATGACCAGTGCACAATTCCTAAAATAATGGCTTATTACACCAAACTCTTTTATTTTTTCAAGACGTTTTCGAGCTATAATCGTCAAGAAGGTCAATAATAGTTTTGTTAAATTTGAGTTTCTCTGAAGTTGAAAAAAAAAAAAAAAAATGAAAAGTGGAAGATGGATGGACATAGCCCCTTTGTTCTTTAAGGTATCGATATGGTTCCTGGAGATGGTCCCTTGCGAATTAACATTGGACAAACAGCAATTTGTTGTTTTCAAACATGATACTCGTAATACATGATGAGAATCAACAAAAAAATTCCTCCGCCAAAAATTAAAAAATTACAGTTTGAATATTTCCTTTTTTTTATTTATTTTTTTTTTTTGGAATGCTATTTTGGACGTGTTGAATTTTTCATATAAAATGTCAGGAAAGGATCCCAGTCCAGGCACTAACAACCCGATATTATGGTCCGATAATGTTGACGTCTTCAAGGTTCAAAAGGCTCCTCGAGACGATCCCCTACGATTTTCATTAACGTTGGACAAACAGCAATTTGTTGTTTTCAAAAATAATACTCGTGAATCATCATAAAATTTCCTTCATCAACAATTTAAAAAATTCAAGTTTGAAAAATTTTCAAAACTTTTTTTTGGATAATGCTATTTTTTATATAAAATGTTAAAAAAGGAGAAAAAGTTATTTTAGTTCGAAAATAACGAAATATTTCCTCGAAAATTCGCTTAATCTGTGTCTGAGGTAAGTCCTGGGCATAACAACTCACTATAATGGTCCGATAATGTTGACATTTACAAGGTTGATTTGGTTCCTAGAGACGGTCCCTTACGAGTTTCATTAACATAGGAAAAAAAGCAATTTGTTGTCTTCGATAATAATACTCGTAATACATGATGTGAATCAACATAAAATTTCCTGCACCAAAAATCTACAAAATTTAGTTCGATTTATTTATTTAATATTATTATTATTTTATTTTTTTCATTTTTTTGAAAATGCTTTTTTGAAGGAGTTGGACTTTTCAAATAAAATGTTAGGAAATAGAAAAAAGTTTTTTTAGTTCGAAAACAACGAAATATATTTTTTCAAAAATTCGCTCAATCTATGGTACAACCTGGACCTGGGCATATCAACAAGATATTATGGTCCGATAATGTTGACATTTACAAGGTTGATAAGGAATTTCCTGTAAGCATAATCTGTCAAAAAACTCCTCTTAGTTCAAAATAGGGTTCTAAAACAAATTGATTTCCAAACAAATTTGGTTAAAGTTAGGTTTTTGAAAATTTTCTTTAGTGGAAATTATATTTAAAAAATAATACTCGTAATACATGATATGAATCAATACAAAATGTCCTCTACCAAAAATTAAAATTCCTAGTCATAGTTCAAAAAAAATGTTTTGGAACATGATGTGAATCAACATAAAATTTCCTCCGCCAACAATTAAAAAATTACAGTTCGGATTTTTTTGATTTTTTTTTGTAAAATGCTATATTGGACGTGATGAATTTTTCATATAAAATGTTAGGAAAGGACCCCAGTCCAGGGCATAACAACTCGCTATTATGGTCCGATAATGTTGACATTTCCAAGTTGGTGCGGTTCCTCGAGACGGTCCCTTACGAATTTGAGTAACATTGGACAAACATCAATTTGTAATTTTCAAAAATAATACCCGTAATACCCGAGATGTGAATCAACATAAAATTTCCTCCATCAAAAATTTAGAAAAGATTTTTCTGTTGTTGTTTTTGAAATGTTATTATGGACGTGTTGAGTTCCCCATATAAAATGTTAGGAAAGAGAAAAAAGTTTTTTTGTTCAAAATGGCTCTTTCAAAATGTTTCTTTGAAAATGGCTCAACCTGTATCTGAGGTAGTTAAACCCTAGTCCTGGGCATAGCAACTCGAAATTGTGGCCCGATAATGATGACACCTTCAAGGTTCATATGGCTTCTCGAGACGGTCCCCAACGAATTTCATCAACGTTGGACAAACAGCAATTTGTTGTTTTCAAAAATAATACTCGTGAATCAACATAAAATTTCCTCCATCAAAATTCAAAAAATATTAGTTCGAAAAATTTTCAAAACTTTTTTGGATAATGCTATTTTGGACTTGTTGAATTTTCCATATAAAATGTTACGAAAGGAGAAAAAGTTATTTTAGTTCATAAATAACGAAACATTTCCTCCATTAAACATTAAAAAATGTTATAGTCTAAAATGTAATTTTTTGGAACATTTGAACGGAGATTACACCTCTTTTGTGATTCACACTCGTGATTCTGTTTTATCGAAGGAAAACCTTCAAGTACTCGGAGGGAGCGAACGGTTTGTTCTGCAGAGCTCCAGATGGTCTCAAAATTTTTTAAAGTTCAATACTATTTAAAATTGGTAAAAAAACGATACGTTTATTTCGAGAGTTTTCGAGCTAGGGCACTCTTGAAGATTTCAACCCTCAATTTTCACCCCTTAGAAGTGACTGACATCAACCAAAAGATTCGCGGCACTACTAGACCCCACATACGAAATTTGAACCAAACGGTCCAGTGTTGCCACGTACGGCGGACGGACGGAAAATTTTTTATTGGATTTTCGTATTCTACGTACCTTGAAACGTAAAACATCAAATTTTGAGGGGGGGGGGGTTAACTTTTTTTTTCTTGCTCGATTCCAAAGGCTTATTATTGAAAGTAATAAACCAAAATGGCTAAAAATCAGAATATTTCTTTAAAAATGAGCTCATTCTCTCTTGTTATACGAATGAACATCTTTCTTTCCGTCAGCCACATGCAGGGAGAAGTTACCAAAATATTCCAGCTGGCAGCCAAAAACGATCAAAATACGAATATAACTATGCCGAATGATGAAGAGGGAGGAAGGAGAATATTACAGCGCTAACAATTATCAGAAGTATAAAAACGAAATTCAAATGGTTGCCAACAAACTGCAGTTGTTTCACGCTCTGGTTCTCCCTAGACGGCTTGTCAATAGGTAAAAGTTTTACGAGTCTTTTGTGTCGGCACGGCGGATCGTCAACAGTTTTAATTGAAAAGTAACAATGAACCAGAAGATCAACTCTCATCTGCCATTAGATTATCTCTATGAAAGAAGGACGTTCCTTCTCCCATACTACCGAGGTGTACTTTTGTCCAAGGGTTTCTGCTACATGGCATTCCCAGACGATTCGTTGAGTTGGAATTTTCGCAGACTTATTCGTAAATCAAGACAAGTCTGCAAAATCGATAGGCAGTTGAAATTCACGTCGTTGATAATTTTGTAAAATGTGAGCATCAAACCGGTCAAACTTGATGCTTGCCCGTTTTCTGAAGCACAACTCCATGTATCATACCAATTTTGATGAAATTTTCAGTAATTGCAGATGACCACGAGGAATCCCTTCTTCGAATTTCATTAACAACCAAGTCGAGCATGATGTGAGGGATAAGTTCATGGTGAGAAAAAGAGAGGAATCTCCTCTATTTACAAACTAAAATTCTCAGACTTCTCTACAGGATGAGAGCCAAACAGGTCTGCCAAACTGCACGAGTCAATTCTACAATTAATTGACTCCAAAAATTTCCACCTAGAAAATTTTTTTAGACGCTTTGTTTTCGAATTACTTCAATTTTAAAATTTTTTCGTGATTTTGATCTTAAATAATTGAATCATAACTCCTGAAATTTGCTATGTAAATTACAATATGAGGAAACCGTTGGAAAGAGCATTAAATTTTCTATCGGACATTTGCTTTACCTTTTGAGTCAAAGTTTGAGACATGAAAAAGCCATCTCAAAAGAAAATTTTACGAAATTTGGGAAACCTCAAATTTTTGAAATTTGCATGTCTTTGTTTTGGCACATAAACTGAAAAATCGTCACGAAAACTAAGCAAGTCTTGTTCACGCGACCAATAAATAAAATAGACTCACTGTTGCGTAGAGAACAATCAACTGTTGACATGAAAATGTCCCAATGTGTTGCAGACTCGTATGCAAGCATTTCTTTTCAAAATGAACTCGTTTTTTTAAAAGGGGTTGTGTGTCATTTGTAAAACTTTCGGGAAATCGTAAAAAACTGTCCTAAGTCGTCAAAACGGTCAAAACATCTCATTTTTAAAAATATTCCAATACAGCTCCATATTCTACAGTTCTCCAGAATTTTTCATCAAGAGGAAGTGTATCAAATTGCAGTTTAAAATTCTGCCATCCCTTTTCAAAAAATCGACATTTCAGGACTGAAATAATTTAAATGGACAACTTTATTAATTGAATGAAACATATTTTAATGAAAATATGTGGATAGAACATCATAACATAAAAGGTTTATGCGATCAGTTTATAATTTTACCAATATCAAATGACAAAAATGTTCTTCAGTAATGAAACTCTTTGACATCTCTCAGCTTGAAGGGGTTGATGGAAGTCCGGCAATTCACACACTGTGTATTTTTGAGCATTGCATCAGGTCTTAACAATTTTGGGCAGAATTTTTGAGATGGATTATAAACAGCCAATCTACTAAGCGCTTTTTTTCTTTTTTTCAATGAGAGCGAAATCACGATAGCATGGGAGAAAACTGTTCGATTTGGTCGATTTCTTTTGTCGCAGTTAGTGCTTTGGAGGACATCCTAAAGGAAGTGATTTCAGTTTACTTTTTTCAATAATCAACCTTTGGAATCGACCAAGAAACTTTAACACCCCTCCAGTCACATTAATACACACACATTATTATAAAACCAACCTTACAGTTCATTATTTTAGTCTCGAAACCCTGAAACTCCACGTCGATCAAGTAGCGAGTGAGTAAGTTCTCTTTTGAAAGGGGTTACGTGGCTCATATATCCCCTTTCTAAAGACATCGGAAATTCCAACCAGCTTTTTCCTTTGGAAAGCGTCAATGATACGAGGCTCCTCTTAATCGCAATCGATGCAACCAAGTATAGAGATCCCCGAAAAAAGTAAAACTGACCAAAAATGACGCATAACCCCTTTAAAAAAACTGGTTCAAATTCAAGAACGGGAAAAACTGCGCCAAAGTTTCAGCTTTCCAACGGTTTAATCATTTTTATTTTTAAAGTGGGGCTTCTTACAGAAACTTGGGTTTGAACACGGAAAAACGTGAATTTTTTCAACTAAATCAGCGCTACTTCCTCCTGTTTACGTTGGCCTCGCTATCAACTACGGCCCACCCACTCTCATCGCTCAACCCCTCAGATTGTCGTAGCCGGAGCGCGGATGTTGTTGGAAAAATTCACGTTTTTTCCGCGTTTAAGCGAAAAAAACGTTTTCCGCGTTTATTTCTGTAACAAATAAAAAAATGTCTGCCAAGTGGATGTGGCACATAGCTTCCTCGTATCCATAACCCGATTATATAGATGATCCGATTCATAGTAGCTAATCTCAAAACACCAATCTTAAAGTACCTTTCACTACCCTCACAGGGGACCATCTACACGCTAATCTGGTTAATCCTAGAAAATTTCATCAAATTCGGATGAAAAATGTAAATGTTATGGCTGTTACAAGGATTTTACGTATGCGCATGCGCAGAGGCTTCTGTAAGTTTTAAGGCATTGATTTTCATTGGGGACCATCTACAACCTAATCCGCGTAATCTCTAAAAATGTCAACGAAATCGGGTAGAAAATGTGGAAGTTATGGCTGTTACAAGGAATTCACGTTTGCGCATGCGCAGTGGCTACTGTCAATCCGAAGGTGGTGATTTTCATAGAGGACCGTTTAAATACTAATTTGTAACATCCCTGAAAATTTCATTGAAATCGAACGGAAAATGTAGAAGTTATGACCGTTACAAGGAATTCACGTTTGCGCATGCGCAGTCGCTTCTATCAGTCCGAGGATGATGATTTTCATAGGGGACCGTCTACACACCAACCCGCACAATCCCTGAAAATTTCATAGAAATCGGACAATAACTTTGAATTTATGATAGAAAGACAGACACACAGACACGGAACCAAAATTGTTCAGAAAGGTCTAAAACGCAAAACGCGAGTGGAAATTTTGATTTTGGAGAACTTTTTTTTTCGTCCTTGAAAAGTGAAAACAAAGCTACCTCCGCTACCTTGGTAGACTCGGAAGCAAAACTTTAAAAATAAGAATGATTAAACCGCTGGAAATCAGAAATTTTGGCGCAGTTTTTACCGTTCTTTCATCTCAAAAAGATATTAATTCTCGTAGTTCACTTTCCGATTGAAAAAATGTGAAGTTTTCCAAATTACGTGGATTTTTTTTTTTTTTTTGAGATGGTTTTTTCATGTCTTAAACTTTGACTAAAAAAAATGCAAAGCATCTATCCGATAGGAAATTTAATGCTCTTTCCAACACGATCCTCAAATTGTAATTTACACAGCAAATTAAAGGAGTTATGACTCGTTTAATGACGTGAGTTTTAAATCACGATAACAGAAATTTAAAATTGAAATAAGTACAAAGCCTCTAAAAAAATTCCAGGAGGAATTTTTGTTGCAAATTAATCGTAGAATTGACTCGTGCAGTGGGGCAGACCTCTTTGGCATACACCGTGTATGAAATGGAATTTTGTTGGAAATTTCATCACCTAACTAGCCCAAAAACAATAGCCTAGCAGCAAAAGCTGATGAACTCTGATATCTACGAGGAATTTCTTGTAGATAGAAATACCCCTCACTAGTCTTGATTTGGGTGGACCAGCCTAACGTTTGTTCAGCTGAGAATTAAAGAATTAAAGATCTTCAGACAATATCCAACTCTCTTATTCTGAGGTTGGCGACAGCTGCAAGCTTGATACTCAGGCACTCAGCACTATCACCTCGACTAAGCCCTGAATCGTACAAACCTGGTGCGATAATGAGGAAACCATAGTGCGATCATCGACTGAGCCTCGATCATATATCATTATTCCTCAAGTTTCAACCCGATATCTACGTCATAACACCAAACATCTCCGACTTACTTAACTGACTTTTTAACATGACTTACTTGTTTGAAAAAAGCTGATATTAAGAGTTGCTAGGTAGGCCAGTTTCTAACCTCAAGAACAGCTATTCCAAGTTCCAAACAAGTCCTAATGACGACATGAATCATCACCACCACCCAAATGCAACATTCCTTCCAATATGAATCGCTCGTGAATTTTTTATAGATTTACATGGCATATTTATATTTGAAAACCTGATCCAATTTACCACTAATGAGATAGGAAGGGTTGTGGTGTTGGACACTGAAAGTGATTCACTATTCAGTTCTGACCACTTACTGCAAACTGAACAGAAACATAGTAGTGAAACCATTCTTTGTTGTAGAGACGGAGAGCAATTGCGTTCCTAACTAAATTTTAAACACGCTGGTGGATAGCGTTTCCGTATTTCGGAACTAAATCGTTGATAGCGCTTTCAGTTTTTTCCACAACCACCCAAATTACCATTTCAATTAGGTGTCTTGGTAGTAATATTCCAACAACAAACAGCGCACTATAGCAATAACAATCATTGCGTAAGGTTGGCAAAAACAAGATTCATCAATAATTGATGAAAAAATCAATTATTATCAAATTAAGATCAATTATTGAGAAAAAAAACCATTATAAATTTGCACGATGATCAAAGTGAGAGAGAGAAATAAACAGAATGGTCTTAGGTATACAATATTTATTACGTCATGTAAGAGCTATTCACAACCAACATAATCGCTCATTTTGAATCGGAAGTATGTGATGTCACATGAAACGTCTACTTCTTCAACATAATTTTTATTATACGGGGTCCGGTGTAGCCACGATCGCTGGGGCGAGCGTCATTTGGTGGTGGAATTTGAACCGACTTCTGTGGGGGTCGTGGGTTCAAATCTCGTCGATTGCAACGTGCGTTTTTATGCTCATATTACATAATTTTTATAATGTTTTCCCCCGCGTTCTGAACTAAATATAATCTTTGATTGGTCTTTACTATCACTGAGTTTACGCCAATTATGTCACTCCTCAAGAATTGCTGTCAAGAACAAAATGAGAAGGGCTGATACTGTCATCCAATATTTGGAGAAAAAAATTATTGGTACGTCAAACAATAGACATACAATTATTATCTACGTACCGTATTGGAGAATCCGTCGTAACCAGTAAGTCGAGTACAGGCGAGCGCTTTCGATGTAAAGACATCATCTTCAGGCCGTCGAGAGAGTACTAAAGTTTGTCAGTCCGTCGTTCTATTTATACTGTGTGGGTGAAAGGGAGGTAGGTAAAAGGATTAGAAAGGAAAGGGGACCACCTAGTAACGAGACCACGTGGTGAAAGGTTGTTTGTCTGTCATGTCAAGTGAAAGGGAGAGATAAAACTAATCCTATTAGCTAATTGTATATTCACCACATGGTGACTAGCGGAACTAACCCCATTCATTTAATACCAAACAATAGACATGTTTGGTAGGTTCGTAAAGAGTTGGACACTCCTGATTCCTCTTCCATGTACAAATAACATGAAAATAAATATTTTAAAAAACACGGGCTGAATTATAATTTTTAGATGGGGTTGGGGCTTCGGATTTACTATCGTAGAACCAATTTTTACCAAGGATTGCCAAGGGAGTGTGCAATATGGAGGTTGAGTATTTTTTTAAATTGCTAAAAGATTAGTTCAGTAGATAATTTTGGAGAGCGAGGAAAGGAATGACATGTTAGTAACCCATATAATCAATTAAGATGAATTCGGAAAATTACGAGTAGATTGTTTCGAACACTTCCAAGGATTATGTTCGAAAATATTTTCTGATAAAAATTTTCTTTTTAGGGTTCAGCAAAATCCAACTAATATGGTCTTTACCTCTTTAAGATACCTGGAATTCCAAATAATTGTGATAACTTAGAACATCATATCATGAACCAATTAGATAGTTCGAGAAATGGCAGTAAAGTAGGTATGAGCTAAATGATTATATGCCACAATGTTGGTGAGATTTGTTTAAAATCGAAGATTTACAAGCCTTTGTCAAAGATCGACCGTATAATGGAGCTATATCTTTTTTCAATATTTCCTTCTAAAGTGAAAACATTCAGTAAGTCTCGTCGTCATTGTAGGCCCATCACCTAAATGAATTCGCACAAATTTAGACGAGGTACTGCTCGTTTCTGGTGCTCATAAAAAGACGTACACATAATTATACTTCCTATCCTAAAGCTTCAAGTTTTTCTTTTATAGATTCGCCTTACTTGCATTGTCAGAATGAAAGAAACGTTCATAAAAAGAGTGTATAATAAGGCACTAAAAGAATATTCAGACAAGTATAGAGCCATTCTGGTGAAAGATGGAAGCTGCTTCAGAATACTACCTCTTCTTTCAAGTCGGTTGCTCATTGAAGAATGTAGTGTTTTCCTTGGGGTGCTAACTCCCAGGAATAACAAGGTAGTTAACGTCTCATTAGTAGCCCCTCGTTAGCGGGCCAAAACAAAAATTATACCGGCGAAAAAAAGGAGTCTGAGCTTTTTTAATTTGTCCAGCTTGGAGGAGTCTGTGTCATCCAAGGGAGGCGAGTTGGTCACCATTATTAGGCTATCGGCCGTGACAAAATGTCGCTAATTATGAACTTTAAAGGTTGGCCGAACTAAGAAAAATCCGGTGAGCGAGGAATTCCGTGTTCGTTTTTTTCTTTCGATGGTCAACCACGGAGATAACTGTGAGTCTCTCATATTTCGTGTTTCCACAGAAACACACAATAGTCGTCTGTAGTTCAATTAAAAGGAAAAAAATTGACCAAATCCAGTATTCTTAGTTTTGGTTTATTATTTTCAACAATGAATCGAGATTGAAAGGTCAAATCTTCAACTGCCCAACGTGGGACGTATATACCCGAAAATAGTGTGAGAGAATTGATTTGATAGGTTTCAAGATAGTTTTCTTCCTATAACCACTCTTCTATTCACCCTTCCCCTTTGTCAACACTCTCCCTCTCTCACCTAGAAGTGAGCAGACAACTAAGAGGAGGAAGTGGAGACAGGAGGGGAAAGGAACGAAAAATCTGCACAGCTCTTCCTCTCACTAGAAGTCATCTACAATTTCTTTTTCTTTATCTTCTCCTTAACACCACTCCTCAGTAACATTTGTTCTCACTCACTCACCAAACTACACTTAGTTATGAAGGACTACTTTTTTCAACTGTGACTTGAAAGTGCTATCGAGAGGATTCACCCTTTGACAACACTTTCACTCACTCTTACGAGTGGATATCTGAGACTTGGGAGACCCAGCGAGAAGGGAGAGGGACGTGAAATCAGCTCAGTTCTTCCTCTCACTAAACTCCTACCCAACTCTTTCATCAACCGATCTTCTTCTCACTCCTCCCTATGAAAACTCTCTTACTCACTCTTACGAGTGGATAATAGTGGATATCAGAGACTAAGGAGACCCAGCGAGATGGGAGAGGGACGTCAAATCAGCTTAGTTCTTCCTCTCACTAAACTCCTACCCAACTCTTTCATCAACCGATCTTCTCACTCCTCCCTATGAAAACTCTCTTACTCACTCTTACGAGTGGATAAGAGTGGATATCAGAGACTAAGGAGACCCAGCGAGAAGGGAGAGGGACGTCAAATCAGCTTAGTTCTTCCTCTCACTAAACTCCTACCCAACTCTTTCATCAACCGATCTTCTTCTCACTCCTCCCTATGAAAACTCTCTTACTCACTCTTACGAGTGGATAAGAGTGGATATCAGAGACTAAGGAGACCCAGCGAGATGGGAGAGGGACGTCAAATCAGCTTAGTTCTTCCTCTCACTAAACACCTACCCAACTCTTTCATCAACCGATCTTCTCACTCCTCCCTATGAAAACTCTCTTACTCACTCTTACGAGTGGATAAGAGTGGATATCAGAGACTAAGGAGACCCAGCGAGAAGGGAGAGGGACGTCAAATCAGCTTAGTTCTTCCTCTCACTAAACTCCTACCCAACTCTTTCATCAACCGATCTTCTTCTCACTCCTCCCTATGAAAACTCTCTTACTCACTCTTACGAGTGGATAAGAGTGGATATCAGAGACTAAGGAGACCCATCGAGAAGGGAGAGGGACGTCAAATCAGCTTAGTTCTTCCTCTCACTAAACTCCTACCCAACTCTTTCATCAACCGATCTTCTTCTCACTCCTCCCTTTGACAACTCTTTTACTCACTCACTCAACAAATCACGCTTAGCTAGGAAAGGGTACTTGAAACTAGATATCAGAAGTCTTCTATCTTCAGAGTTAAAGTGTAAGTAGAAGTAGCACACTAAACTGTGTCTGCTCATCAACCCTGTTATCATACCTACTTTCCTACCTTGTGTGCAGTTCAGTTATCCACAGTCGTTTCACTAATCGAGCCGGTAGGTTCCAGCACCGTGCATTTATACCGAGTAGTTCTCTCGCTGGTCGGCGCACCCCATCATTTCACCGTTGACTCTCATCGCAGTCCAGATCTTAAAATTACGAGACCTACAATTCCTCGTCGGACCACCCGCTCGCTGGACAGGTAGCCATTGCGTTCTCTCATTCTCATTACAAGACGAGCGAATGGGACTCCAGGTTCGCCACTCCCATAAATTTGTCATTGGATACGTTTATATGCAGTCGTGATTAGTTTGCAAGCGCGTTTATACTGATGAATTATTGATAATACGAGGCTGGAAGCCACAACCTGTTGTCAACTTGTAGACAACCAGGACCTTCATGATAATTTCTTGAAGTGAAATTCGCTAGTAAGTTCTCGAGAACAATGAAAATCATGATTATACTGAAGGAATAGCCTATTCGAATTGGAAGAATAAACATCAGCAAAGTTGGGTGGGCAGAACAGCTTCCTCACACAAAATAACATAAACGTATTGAATTATTGTAAAAATGATCGATTGTACTATTGGCAGGTCCTGCCACAGATGGATTCATATTTTAATCAACATGATTTCACGAGTATATTGATGAGTATTGTATATTGGATATCCAAGTTTTAAAAAAATCAACACGTTCGGGAAGTCGTTCGCTATTAAGTTGGCGATTTTTCTAAAATGGCTCCAACTGATATTATAATCATCATTCTTAGGCCGAGTTCCAAACTACCCTCCGAATCTGAGCAAAATCAAGCAGTTGGCTCATGGAGAAAACCAAGTTAGGTGGCGTGTATTCAGGCTATTATTTCGATATTGATGAAATTCATAGATCGTCTCAAGATTAGCCTGAGAACTTCATCAAAATCGCACCGTGATTTTGTGCCGTTTTGCCCTGGACATGGAGTTAACTACTCCAAAATGTTATGCAAATTTGAGAATTCTCACAAATATGAGTAAGCCACCATCAGGTGCTCTGAACTATTCACATATTTTTTGGGAGTATTATTTGCCAAATTGCTTCAGCCCTCCCAGCCCAATACGATTAAGTAAATTTTGACAATTCAGTCTCGACATAATTTTTGTGGTTGGTTATAGAATTGTAGATTTGTTGAATCCTGTGAACAGTTAATAGCTCATTTCATGGGAGGATAAAAGGACAGGGAAAGTAGGTGTGGTAACTGGTGCTTCTCCGAGCTGAGAGGCAGAGAAACGTATCAATTCAGCAATTTTGCATTTCTACATCTTGGAAGGTTCTCTCTCATTGCTTGACTGGAACTTTCAGTCTACCAACTAGGTAGCTTCGTTATAAGGAGACGAAGAAATGCTTGAACATGAGGAGCCCTTCTGTCAGTACCAGTGCCCTTGCATCTACCTGTACCCGGCATGTTATTATTTATACTCAACACCTTGGCACTTGATCGTTACTGATAAGCCAACTCAAGGCACTCATTTTTATTGAAATCATTAATAGATGTTCCAGGGAATGGATAGTATAGAACTTTATTGATTCAAATTGAAAGAAGATACCCGTTGGCATTTTTCATACGATTCGCTTTGAACTACGGTTATTCTTCGAAACGAACTGTGATAAAAACGGCGTCATTTTCAGGGGGAAAGTTAACAGAATGAAGACGGAACGGTGATATGGGTCGATTACCCACAGTTTTTTCTTCGATTTCTGAAAGGCTGTTGACAAAGTAATAAAACCGGGTTTACGGCGCTATATCTTTTCCTTCGCCTCCAACTAATTTTTGTTTTGAGCGGTTTGAACGGTTTTTTAGGGATCTTTCTTCTGTAGTTTTATTCCTCCACCTTTTTTCGATCTCCTTCATGATCATTAATGTTCGCCTTGGGTCCCGGACCATAAAAACTTTTCATACTCGATCTTTGGATTCATCGTATATTTATTCATCACGTTTCGTTCTTATTTTATTTTGAACGTGATGGTTCGTGAGTCACTCCATGGGTAATTTCTCATAAGTATAAAAATGTAAGAACAACAGTATTAAATTACTCCACGGAATTAGTCCCTGAATTTCAAAACTTTCGTATGAAGGAAAAATGCATTGAAAGCTTTCGTTTTCGATTGAATTTTGCTTAGGCTGATGTCCAGGCCTCAACTATCGATGTCTTTGTTTGAGTTCAATAGTTTTCATTCTCCGTTCGACTCAGAATGGCTCAGACAATGAACCGGTTGTGTAACTATACTTCTAGAATTTCGAAAATTGCATAATTCGAAGGGATTGGAGGAAGTAAACTTTCAAAACCTGCAATTTTCAATATTTCTGGGCTTACTAAGAGTTGGTGGTTAACCTTGAAATTAGGAGAATACAGATAATTTATTATCCTTTTGATTTTCTGATATAATTGTTATAGTATCTTGGTGACAAGGAATCGTGTCCTATCCAGTGTAATATACTGGGCACTCTATAAAGTCCATTCCAATCAATCGATAGAATTAAGGTGCCTGACTACTAATTTCAGATTTAACCACTGAATATTAAAACACTGCAAATTATTACACAATGGTTTATTATTTTTCTATATAGATCACTCGTCTGCAAAGCCACCAACCATCCAACTTGAAGAAAAACATCGATCGTATTTCGGTCAGCTACAATTTGAACGGAGATTAGGCCTCTTTTGCGATTCACACTGGTGTTTCTGATTTATCGTACGCCCAACCCTTAAATTCTCGTAGGGAGCGAACGGTTTGTCCTACAGGGCCACGCAGAGGCGTGGTCTTAAAAAATTCTAAAAATTCTATACTATCTTAAATTGATGGAAAAACAACACCTTTACATCGAAATTTTTTGAGTTAGGGCGTTTTCAAAATTTCAAAATTCATTTTTGAACCCTTAGAAATGGCTTACATCAACCAAAATCTTCGGGGCACAACTAGACCCCAAATGGAGCCTACACACCAAATTTCATAAAAATCGGTCAATGCTAAGTGGGGAAAGTGCCGCGTACGCCGTACGGCGTACAGCGTACGGCGGGCGGCGGACGGACGGCCAAATTTTTATTCGATTTTTGGATTCTACGTACCTTGAAACGTAAACCATCAAATTTTGAGGGGGTGTTAAAAACTTTTTTTCTTGGTCGATTCCAAAGGTTCATTATTGAAAATAATAAACCAAAAGTGAATTTGAAGTTAGCAGTTGGAAATCAAGGTAAAGGATATAATTTGTAGATTTCCCTACTTTTGACAAAATTAATCGACATTTTGTCATTATTGTCAGTGAAAAGACTATTTGATGATTCCAAGGTGAGAAACTAATATTCATGAGGATGTTTGGTTCAGTAGAAGCCAGGAAGTGGCGTAGTTGTGCCGCTTAGATGAATCAGGTCAAGTTGAGTTAATGTTGAAGCTGCCACTGAAGCCTCGAGTTGAAGGAACTAGTTCGATATATGTTAAATATTGGAGGCAACTGAGGATGAGAAGCTGTTCGCTAGGCGATAACCAAATACTCACTTCAGAGCAGACGAGCTAGCACAACATGATGCTGAGAACCTTATTCAGTGAGATTTGATGAAGAACTGGTGATTGGGTCATCTAGATCTCCACTACACACTCACAGCACATCAATAGTCAAAATATCATCTATGATTCACCTGTATAACGTGTTCGAGAGACCTGACTGAGTCGAGACTTTTCCTTTGAATAGAAATTTTTTCATGTTCCTTTGATGAAATAGTATCGTGTAAAAATCGAGTTTAGTGAACAAAGCAGAAGTAGGTAGCAGGTTTTCATGGGAAAGAAACGGGATTATAAAGCTTTGAAATGTCATTCCTTCGCTCTTTTACTTTGCGTCCCTCGAGTCACTTACCCACCGGCTCACTTTCACCCGACGAATTTCCAAAATTCCTCCAGACCGGGTTAGATAATCCGGAGCCCTGGGAGACCTGGAGCTCACACGCCGTTCCCAGATAGATCGTAGCCGGGATACGAGAGCAACCCGAGGTTTGGAGGAGGGAAGCATACCACTGACTCCTAATATATGGCTCTACTTCCCATGATGACGGTATCTGCGCCAGATCTTGAGCCCCCAAAACGTGGTCCAGGCTCGAAGCACGGACTCTTGTCATCGAGGACCTCTTCATCCCAGACGTCGCGATGGGTCTGAACCTGTACTGTTTTCTGCTAACCAGTGCACAGAACACTGAAAAAGGCGAAGATTTGATCGACATGACATTACGGGGTGTATCAGCTGACCCTCATCCATCATGACCACTTCCTAACAACATCTAGGCAGTACAACTTCCTCACAGAAAATAACGTGGACAAATAGGATGTCTTCATTGGTTCAAATATGATTGATCAAAGCACTATTAAATTCTCTAATATGAAACAAGATCTTCTCGACCAAGTTAATTGTTCCCTGAACTTCATGAAACAGCAATCAAACTTATGGTCCACATTCATTTCGATTTTTCAGGATACTTGCCTTGGCTGCTGATTGTCATAAAAATCATTTGAAAAGTCAAACCAACTTTCAACCGATATATTTAAATAAAGTCATCGGAGGAGCTGCGGCGGAGCAGACCCCAAAGTCCTCCCGTCAAACCATCGATTTCGTTGAAAAAAAAGGTGGAAAAATACACGTTTTTCCGCGCTCAAAAAGAAATTTCTCCCCCAAATTCGATTGTAGAATATTTGTTGATTGCCCGTTGGAAATCTCAGATTCGGGTGGAGTTTTCAGGCTTACCGGCCATAGTTCATTTTCTCGAATTATTTGGACATTACGGGCGTTGAAAAACCAAAAGTTACCAAATGAGAGAAAAAACAGTTTATTGAACATTGTAGAAGGAATGAAGGTGGACAAGGACTCCAGTAGTTTTCGAAACGTAATGGATTTGCCGAAAGTTAAAAATGAGTTACCAAATGTTCAAATTGGTATGCCAAAAATTTGCCAAAAATTGAAATTGATTTATGCCAAAGAGGTTATTTTTTTTTTTTGCGAGCGTGCGAGCAAGCGAGCGTAACTGTAGAGGAGTTAGTCTTGTGGGAGCCAAATTGCTGCTCCGAGTCCAGTTCGAGTCCAGTCCACTTTTTAAATTGCTTCATTTCCCGTAAAATTGAACTGGAAAAATTTTATTTGGCACTGAGGAGATAGGAAATTTAATATTCTTTCCAACAGTATCCTCATATTGTAATTATCACAGCAAATTAAAGGAGTTATTACCTCGAAAAAGAAGCCTCTAAAAAAATTGCTAAGAGACATTTTTGTTGCTAATTAGTTGTAAAATCGACCCCTTCAAGGAGTGAGATCTGTTTTGTAGACACCCCGTATAAGGCCAATCCATGTGATGCATGCAAATTTCATCAAAATCAAAGCATATTTTCATATAGTTGTATAAGGGGCAGGGAGAGGACTTTTTTTTAAATGATTTTCCCAAGCGCCATGGCTAATAATAAGCTTGCGTTTTGGACTCTTGTACCCAACACCATCCAAATTTGAGAAATTATTACTATTAAGGGCTTAAACATGAGAATTCGTAGTTTCACGGAATTCACGTTTAACAGCCATGAAACTCGTTGAATCTCAAATGCACGATTTCGGTGAATTCCATCAAAATCGTACCTTATTTTCATGCAAAATTCAGCAAGGTGATAGCAAGAAGAATTCAGACTTGGACAGATAGACACTACCGTAGCAATATTGTTCCAAAGCACTGAGAAGCTTTGACTGAAAATTTTGGTCGAGTACCCTAGTTTTTTGAGCTGAAGCTAATTACAATGCTTAATATCTTGGAAGGAAGCTTAAAGAGGAAGGAAACTTATAAATTCATAGCAAATGCTCTATATTGCTTGGGTTTTCATTTTAAGTCATTCATGATTTCAATAAGCCAAGTTTTGGGAAATACACAATCATGCTCAAAAAAGGGGGTATTCTACCTTTCCTTTTATAATTACTCTAAACTTTTATGAAATTCATAGATTTCATAGATTCTCACCATCTTACAATATTTAACCGAACGATTCGGACGATTGAGAACTGAAAAATCGTTGTTAAAAAGTTCGAGCACGTTCATTGGCTGCCGTGCGGCCAACAGCCATGAAATTCAAACAAAACTATCTGGAAAATTACCCGTATTTTTTTCTGAAAATTTCACAGCATTGTAAAATAGTTGCTTTGAGTTCTTCGAGCTGACAGACACGAAACCAAAATTATCCGTAAAGATGACAGTAAACGGAAAAAATTATTTCCAGATAAGAATAATGTTTGAAGAGAAGAGATTCGTAATGTTAGTGTGATGTTCGAAAAGGCTCTCTCAATGCCAGATATTAAGTAAATTTGAAAATTTAGCAAAAAGGTTAGAATGTGTACGCTGCATGAATCTGCTGATGATGTTTGCAGATTATTAAACCATCGGCCGTCAGCTGATTTAATGATCACCGAAGCCAGTCGGCCCGGTAGATTATTTGGATTGGTGGCCGCTCGAGGACGGTATTGCAGGTTTTGATAATTTTTTGGTTTGGGCCGTTGGTGAACACCGCTCCACTTGAGCGGGTGAGGCAATAAAAACCATGAGCAAAATTATCAAAAACAATTCTGATTTTCCCTTTGGAAGTCCGCGACGCCAGGAATGACAGTTGGACAAAATTCAACCTGAGATGGTTGTTTACTTTTTTACTTGCAGATTATTATGAGTTCTGCTGATTGATTTTGGCACTATAACTTTAATGTGTGGTTGCTTTTGATTTGTGACGTCTCCAGTCTTTTGATGTCTCTTTTCAGCAATGTATAAAAATTCCTTTCGATGGGAGAATTTATAAGCCGTACGATAACTAAAATGCACAATGGAGATTAATAACATTAAAGGAAGACCATTAAAAATAATCAAGGTACGAAAATATGACTCAATATTCTTAAAGAACTTCGTCTTTGTGCCTAAGGCAGTTCGAAAATTTGGATACTAAAGAGTGAAAGATTGAAGGTTTGGAAAAATAATGTTTTTAATAGTGAAATGAAGGAAGGAAAAAATTTTTTTTTATAGTAAAATGAAGGAAGTATAACATCAAAGACGGGTTTGAAGAAGTTCATGAGGATCTGGAAACAGTTTTGATTAAATTAATCCCTTGTATCCCATCATCGTAAGTGGGGTACGTTATACTCTCAGAATGAATCCAATTACGTAATTGGTGGACGAGGGTTGTTTGAGTAAGGATCAACTAATACATTGTGGGATGCTTCTCAAAAGCTCAACTCGCAAGATCTTTGCAAAGCTGCCGCCCAACTTGGAGCCACTTGAAGGGGAATACTCTAAGAGAGAGAAGCTTCTAAGGAGAATTTCATCGAGAGAAGGTCAAATCTGAGCTCATTAGCCTGATGGCCAGTTAGTTTAAAGTCAAAAAGGGAGTAAATACAGAAAGAGCAAGGAGCCCTCGTGTTTGGAAATTACTCAAATGAGCGGGGTAGGGAGCTAGGGACATCTGTCTTGAAAAACGTTGTTTTTGATGCGGGAATTCCCTTTTATTCAGGGTCTTTTGACGTGAAATGGGTGGCAAGACATCAAAGAGTCATCACAATGCTGGTATCCGCGTTACCCTCTTTAATGATGTACTTCTGAAAACAGATGAGACTTGTTTGAAGAGACTCCCAGAGTTGACTTCCTCATCAAGGGGAATCGCCCTTTTGAAAAGTTCCGATGTCGGCCTTATGTAGCTCTTTACTGCTATGCCCCACATACGGAAAAAATAGTTCATTTGATATGAAACCTGTCATGTTGATTGTAGCCATTCTCCCCTGTCATGTTAGTATTTGTTTTGAAGGACGGGAGTCTAGGAAGAAGCAACTTTCAAGCTATGGAGAAAAATATAGGATTATTTAAATAGGATTTAATTCCCATTTTCAAGTATTTGAATCAGTTCATCTCTTGGTTACGAACCTGAGCAAGCTGAGTGTCTTCAAGGAAACGTGGTTACATCAAGTTTTTTCACATTGAACAAGTTAATCTAGTAATATTGTCAACAGTTTTATACCAACCATTTGGATCAGTCTCTGGCCAGTAGAAGAAACTGCTCTAATCCGTTTTAAACGAGTTTGTCTACCAATCACTAGATCTCCTACATTCAAACGGAAAAACTGCGCCCATAGTAGTAGCAGTGTTTCCTAGTCCTAATTCCCAACCACCTTTCTTGATCAGAAAGACTAAATAGGAGTAAATAAAACATATACAAAAATATGGATGTTCCACCAAAGTACAATCAAAATCATACAATCTGCTTATTAGAGTTTAATTGAGAATCTCTTAATTTAAGAACTTGGGATTTACGTAATCAGAGTGTTCAGACTTGAAAATATACACCTCATATTAACTGTAGCTGACTTTAATGTGGGGTTGCGGAAGATAAAAACTTGGAGATCTACAGCGTGTGAGTCACATTATAATCGTGGCTCCATCTTGATAAGACTCCTTCGTGTTCTGCCCACTGGAGTGTGTATTTTGAATCTTCAACTGGTTCCAGTGGCTCTCCCTGAAATATGAGGGTCCTTCGGTACCACACGGTTTCCAGGATATTTCTCATACTTTGGGTCCCAGGGATGAGGCATTGAATTTCACTGACCGAACGCTTCGATGGTGAAACTGACAGAGTCTGTATTTTCCGGGTTTATGTCGTTTCATTTCCTGCTAGTTGAGGAGATAATATTAGATTCCGGGTAAACTTCGAAACGTTGGCCTTCATGAACTATAGCATCTAGAAACACAAGGTGAGGTTTCAATCAGACGTATATTTTCTCGATTATCAATGTTCATCTTCAGCTAAGTAGTTCATTAGCTGCGAAGCCCTTTAATACGAAGTCGGTATTTCGAAGATTTATGTGAAAATATATCATTTTATTTATTTTTCCAAGGTTTCAAAATATATTAAAAGTCAATATTAATAATTGACCTACTTGCTTAAGGTTCCCTTAATCTATAAATTGTATGGCTTTAAAATTGAATTTCAAATTCTAACTTTCTGACCGACTTCAAAACTGCCAAATGCACGAAGTGTCATTTTGTGTCATGAGAGGACGACATTTTTGTATGTCTGAACACCTAGCATTTCTTCATTCTGATACCAATCTGCCTCATTATTTTTGAAATGTGTTCTGGCAGTATCCACATTGGTCCACTTTCAAACGGATTCCTTTTTGCTTAGTTGAAAGTGTAGAAAATGAGTAAAACAGTTGAAACGGTAACCGATCCACAGTACAAAAACTGATCCACAGCAGGGAAACTGGTCCATAGTACGGAAACTAATCCACAGTAAAGAAACTGATCTACATTAAGGACACTGATAAAAAAAAATGCGGGGGAACTAGGTAATTTTAGAAATAAATTAAAAACCAGTAAAAAGTGAAAAATAAAAAATAATAAATTAGAAACATTTTTAACAAAAAATAACGGGCTGACCTCAAAACTGATGTTAGAAAACCACTAAAAAGGAGAAAATTATAATTGCAACGATAGGTATTCTGATAGGATAAGAAGGCAGGTGGTACACATTGGCACGGTATTGACAAACATACGTGAGAATCTTTACATACACTTCTACTTCTTCTCAAATATACGAGTACATACCCATACAACAAACCCACATCATGATCTCGATAGTCGTATCTACATCCGACGTCAGTACAAATCAGAACACAAACATACTTGATACAGAAGGTAGTTGAAGTATCGAATCAATAGATGGTATGAAGGAATATCAACAATACCTAGGGACTTACTGTTCATCTCATATCCTCCATCATATGGCAGCAGTGACCTACTACCTAATAGTTTTGGAATACATTATATAATCTCAATGATACCTTCTAGTATTCCTGTTTTGTAATGCACTATTGGCGCTTATACAGTTTTCCATCATCAGTTTGAAGTCAGCTCGTTTTTTTAAAAGTATTTATTTATTATTTACTAGCTGAAAAACCTACTAAAAGTAGGCAAAAGCGATTCCTCCGACTCTCTCCTCAACCCACTCCCTCCGACTTCTCCCGCCCCCAACTCCTCCCGTCTCCGATTCCGCGGACTCTCCCCACTCCCACGACCCCTCCGTGCATACGTACATACGTACGTACGTACGTACGGTTGGCGTTTTATATTATTAGATACTACTTCAAACTTTTTTCCGTCAATTTATTGTGCCTCACTAGACTATCTGATTCGATATGAATTCTGTACCTGTTTCAGTAGAAAGAGTCACTCACAAAAATCATAACAAAATCGAGACAATTTTGGAACACCTAAAAAATTATATTAAATTTTTTTCAACGGTTGGATGTACTGAACAACTAAAAACTGTAAGAGTTTGTTCGAAAATAGAAGAACGGTTTTACTTCTGAAAGTATATTCTAACGCCATAATCTGCAGCCAAATCTCAAACTTTGTTCTCTGGTTATGAAATCTCACATGCTAACATTCCCGAACCTGATGACTTGATGATACAACTTGACTTTTCTATCTATATAATGTGGAGAACGGATTTGAAAAGATGAAGGGGTTTGAACTTCTCTTGAGCAGTAGATTCTGTATCCAGTGAGAAACTTTAAATTAGAGGATGTTGACAAATTTGTCGAGACTAATGGAGCACTGGCGCTTACAAGATGGAAACAAGAATAAGAGAACCAGAAACAAAAAGGGGTTTTGTTTTTGTGATTGGACAGGAAAAAACCCTAGTTGACAGAGTGGATGGTAATGGCACGACCTCTACTCAACCTGTGACTAAGTGAGGTGGCTGTAGGCCCATATTTCTTCTTCTTCAGATCATGAGATGAGCTCCATCTATCTAAACCGTTCCTGTGATAAGGTCTCTGAGACTCCCGAACGAGGAAGCTCGGTTCGAAAAAGACGGATTCTGCCTCTGAAAGGTACAAAAACCCCGAAGAAAGTGGCTAACAGGTTAACACACAAACTCAATTAGATGAGATCTGAGGTGGATCGTGGGACCCCAAATTGTTCCGAGCGATGAGGTCATCCAAATTCGTCTCTTGAGGCCATCGGATTGAAGTCGATTGAACGGGACTAAGATACAATAGAAGACGATCAATGAGAGCACAAAATGTTGAGTTGGTGAGTAACGCTGCGTTTTAAAAACATGTCTCCCAAGTGGGTGTGGCACAAAGCTACACATGAAGAATTAAAAAGACATTGAAAAACGACACCCTAAGATATGTGAATACATAGCTGCACCGTCCACAATATCTTTACGGTTGATTCCTGGGTGCTTAGTGGCCATAGATGGCAGTGGATAAGCGAAATACTATACGGAAGTAGATCCCTTGATATGGATACTGGTCACAGGTACCAATTTCTTGCCTTCAATCGTTACTGATTTATTTCTTTGTATAACTCAATTACCACTCATCCAGAGTTCTATATAATTATGAAATGAATTGTGCCATTTAAGACAGCACTAAGCTCAAAGGAAGTCCATACGAAGGAAGCCATAGTACCAAAAGTTGTAGGGATTGAGATTCAGAGTAGTGAAGATGTAAAGAGTAGTAGGTTCGAGGAGGGAAGTCCTAATTCTTTAAGAGGGTACTTGCGGATCCTGTGAGGTACCAAGAAGATGAACTAGAGAGGTTTTGAATACCATAATCTGATTCATCCATCATGAATAGGTAACTGAGACATGTTGAAAATTTCCTCAGCGGGTGTTGTGTTTGTCTTCCCAACGGTAACGCGCAGCCTCCAGACAGAGGGCTCTGCACTCAACTCCAGGCACAAGGTTTACACCCTGCGATATATACCGTTAACCAAGTCGGCTCTTTAAATGTGTTGCAAGATTCTGGGGCGGAGGAATACTGAGCGAATTCTGAGCAGAGGGTTTTGATATTTATGCATCACTAATGAAGTTATCTCTGAGAGGTGGAATGGTAGCATATACCCCGCCTCTTCATCCTATCAACATCAATTAATCGCTCGGCCGACTTCAACGGTAGACAATAGGCTGGCGATAAACCCTAAGATGGGGATCCCGCGGGAGAGACGGGACTGCGCGGGGAAGGGAAACCACGGAGAAGGAATGCCCTCTCTTCGAGTAAAGCTTCCCTTCCATATCCGAGGTCCGAAGCGAGCAAGCCCGTGGGAACTGATTCTCTCTTCTCCCTCAGGAGTCTGCAATGTCATGTCCCCGCCCCGTCTGTCCACCACTAATAGCCCCCACTCCTGGCCTCGAACATCTCTGTCTATCATTTCTAACCTTATGACACCCTTTCCTCCCTAAATAAGCCGTGCTTGAAATGAGACCCGCAATCCGGAACTGTCCTCCCCAATGTTTGTTACCTATACATAGAAAGTAGTTAAGTTAGCCTCGACAGTCCTGTGATGTTACTCGATGGCGTCAGGTCACATGTATATCATGAGAATCAACAAGTAAACATTGTTCTTCGAAATGGCTCTACTGTAAGGAGTGAAATACGTTTTTCGGGAAGAGGTTTCTTCAGCAAAGCACGCCCACACCATCGTGAACACATTTCAGCACCTCCACTAATAATTTGCTCAGGGATGAACTCCCTGCATCACAACATACTAACGAGCAACGTGCAGCTATGCCTAAATAAGCTCAAAATGGCTGGTCCCACAGAGCTCTGTGTGGTATCTTTATACTTGTATGACTTTTTGGAAATTTCAAATAAAACACCTGTATATCGAAAGTTATCGTGCTCGCACTTTTTACCCTTTAGAAGTGACTGACAATAACCAAAACCTTCGGGGCACAACTGTTGTGATAGCTAGAAAAGATACCAACAGACTGCGCTCTGACGATTCACTTGAACAACGATCCCGCCTGATAGCGATGACAAGAAGTCTCTTCTCTCTCGCTCGCCGGATCCCCCTTTTCGGATATTTTGCATGTACCACGAGTGAAACTATAATAAAGAAACTGATTAATATAAAGTGGATGTATACATTTAATGAGGTCCGCCAATTCACAACATGGTGTGATATATATTTTTATTTTTTTTTACGTCAAACGGAGCTGATATACCAAATTTATTTAAAATTGGTCCAAAGGTTCATTATTGGAAATAATAATTTCGACAACTACTGGAGTCCTTGTCCACCTTCATTCCTCCTACAATGTTCAATAAGTGTTTTTTCTCTCTCAATAAACCAAAATAATAGATAATTTTCGAAGGAACATGACAAAACCTCGTAACTCACTGAAGGAAATATTACTCAGTCGGAAACGTTACTCAGCCGGGAAATGTTACTCAGTCGGTTTTCACCCGAAAAAAATTGTTACCTGATCGTTGGAAAGCTCTCGATTTATATCAAAATTTATGCTAACTACTCGGCCATAAAAAAAGAAACCATGTCAAACATAGGTCGGTATCGCTTTTTTGCGGAACGTAGGAATTAGGACAAAATTTTGGACTGACCCCAGCGATAAATCATATTCATGTCAAAAACCTCCATAAAAACACATTTTTTGTTAAAATGGATAATTAATTTAAATTGGATAATACCTCAAACAGAAGAATAATAATTGCCGACTTGTCTGAAAGCTCTGATGTCCATCATTAGTATCGACCGGGATAATCCCGTCGGATAACTCTCTTATATTGAACAGGGAACTGTATACTTGACTGGGGGGGGGGGGGGTAGTTTTCATGAAGAGAAATAGGAGTGTGAGTACGAGTGTTTGTTCCATTTTTTGATCATTTGAGAAATCAAGCCATATGCGGTATTTTCCTTAGTTCCCAATGATCGATTTTGATGAAATTTGGTATTTGGGCTCCATTTGGGGTCTAGTTGTGCCCCGAAGCTTTTGGTTGATGTCAGTAACTTCTAAGGGTTGAAAAATAAAGGCTGACACTTTGAAAACGCTTTTGTGAATCGCAAGAGAGGCCGAATCTCCGTTCAAAATTTAGCTAACCATAATGCGATCGCTGTTCGTTTCTTCGAGTTTTACTCGGTTTTGCGTCCTTAGCAACCATAAATCAAATTTTCCTAACAAAGGCAACTCCCAATTTTTTCAAATTGATTGGAAGCGTTTATTTCTCTTAAATAAACTTGATTGTTAAGCGAAAATATGGTTGGTAGGTAGTGACGAAGCTGAGTTCTTTTCGGGCGAGTGGTCTATTCAGAAAAATAATAAACCTTTGCGTAAAAATTTGCAGCGTTTTTTGAACTAAGAGCCATGAAGTTTTCTTGATTGAGATTTTTCTATAATAGTAGCCGAACGCAACCATGTACCTTTGATAGAAGTTTCGGGGAAACGTGATAAGTCATCACCATCCGTGATCCCCAGGGTGAATCACAGATAAGCGAACCCAGCGGGCTAACCGTGAAATCGCGGGTTCAGTCCAATCCGCAGCGTTGAAGGAGACAACCGTAAAAGTTACAACAGAATTCGAAATTATGATCCGGACCTTGTTCTCGCGAGGATGAGTCACCTCAACTGACTAAGCTCCTAAATTTGTCGCTTATGTCGAGCAGTTCGAGATCTTGCTTCGGTTGTGTCCGTGAACTACTTATGTCGGTATTCTATTTTTCCTCTGCCTCATGAGGACAGATCGGTTCCGCATATTTAACAAACCTAATCAGATAATGACAAGAGAATCACGTTATTAGAGAATAATAGAAAGAGATGAATTTTTCATTCGCAATAACCTTCTCTGTATTTATTATCAGGAAGTTTGTTAGTTGGTCCTACTAAGTTCTTCCAGAGTACACGACTGATGCTGAATTCATATCGCAAAATTCAGTTGTTCTGCAAATCAAATTATATTTTAATTGAATTCCTTCTCGTTTTGGGGAGAAATAGTCGGCTGCACAGGATCGAGCGATAGAATTTATCAACGATTTTCTGTTTCTGGTGCGAAGTAGGATTCAACCTAAGGTAAATCACCTTATAGAGAAATTGGGCAAGAAGGATCAAGATCAATTGGGCAAGATCACCTTCTCTGCCCAATTTCTCTATAAGGTGATTTACCTTAGGTTGAATCCTACTTCGCACCAGAAACAGAAAATCGTTGATAAATTCTATCGCTCGATCCTGTGCAGCCGACTATTTCTCTCCATTTGATTGAACCTTTAGAAGTGATAGTTTGGGTTATGGGCTGTATTTTTGTAAATCTACAAAAATACAGCCTATAACCCAAACTATCACTTCTAAAGGGTATTATATACTATATTAGTCCACAGTGTTTACTATTCATGCTACAGAGTACCCACATTTTAGAGTACTGGCATATCGTCTAATCTCTGATAGGCAATCTGTATTTTATCTACCCCAGTGTATGGGACACCCCTTCTTCATGCAACTTCTTTCTGATCGTCTTACAAAGCACCCTCATTTATCCTCCTACAGAAACACTTTAAAATTCTCCTTCTACGTGTGATTGGGCGTGGTTGAGACGTTCAGGCTTCGTTCAGCCGTTTGGACATGGTTTTTATCCGGTCCAGCCGTTAGCTGTTAATGTCTTAATAATTTCCAAAGAAAATGACTAGTTTCCCAGTTGTTTGACCAAGTAATCCGGTTGATAATGAATAATTATCACGTGTTGCCATTTTTGAAATGTATTGATTCTACTCAGATATTTTCTTAAAAATTCCAGGTTTGTAATAGATAAATATATCAAGCCACATCATGTTCACAGTATATTTAAAAGAGGATGTATAAACTGGTCCTGAAGGAACAAACCATGAACTACTCGGATTGAACTGGTATCCCCTCGTGGTTCAGATAATAGATGCCTACATAAGATACAAGTGGTAATGAGAGAAGTCAAAAATAACGTTCTGAATCTGATTTATACCCTGTTACATTGAATACCCAGGAGCGTGATATTTGACCAGAACTTATCGAATAAAACGGGACAAGTGATTTTTGGGTTAGGTTCTCTTTCCAGCACATTGAACCTACCTTCCGATGAGAAAACTAGTCCACGATTGGGGCATAATTGGACCAGTTTTCCTCAGACCAGTCTAGCTCCCATCATTTGAATCCGCTATCAGCAACAGCTCATGATAGTATACTGCAAAAATTAATAAAGTTCACGATGTGCGAATTGGTCTCACATAAAAACCGCCAAGGAAGATTGTGGCAGAAGTTGGGAAAAAATCCGTTAATGGAAATTTTGATTGGTATCTGGGCAACTAGATGTTTACAAATCTGAATAGCTGTTCCACCGGCTCAATGCGTCGGGATCAGATCAATTATCATTATTCTACTGGCCTTCGAACGCTTTGAAAGTTGGAACCGGTTTTCGAGCCGAAATTCTGTCAGTTCTCCCGCAAGTCGAAGTTTATTTACCTTTCGGCCCTGATCGGGTGGTAGAACGGCCATTTTGAAAAGTCTTCCATTCGGGAGTTGGCAGATAAACGCTTAATCTCGCGAGATAAACTAGATTGATGGCGTTTGCCCCGTTAGAAGTTCTCATCAGAGTCGAATCTTCGTCGGTGGCCTCACAGCTCACACCCATGAGCCTCAGCGTCGAGATTATTTGTATTCGTGTATCTTTATCCACCAGGGATATTTTCGAACCCTTATAAGTATAATAATAATCAATTTGCTGAATTTTTAGAAAACGTATTGGTGAAGGAAAGGTCATTATTCGAATGGTGTTTAAATTCAGTTCGTAAATTATTAATTAGGACTCAGGGTGGACGCTCATGCCTCACCGCGCGAACTAAGCCACATCTAAATTACCAGTAACAGTCCAGAATCGATATTTCCAGCTTGATCGTTATGTGATTCGGTGGAAATACCTGCCAAGTGGTGGTGGCACATAGAACAGGTGAGAGATCATAGAAACATCAATCCCCAGCAGCCCTCCAAGTTTGAACGACGTTAGAACGAAAGTAGGAGTTGAATATGAGTGTTTTTTGAAGTATATGCCATGTATGATGAGTATAATTAACCTGTCAACAATTAAATCCTTAAGGAACTGCAGGGTTGTTGTTCCCAACTATCCATGTTGCTTCTTATCTAGGCTATGACTTATCCTTGTGATAACAGTTTGGTTCGCGCGCTAGGAATGATAATGATCCACGTTTATATTGCCGGCTGACATGCTGTTTTCTAGTTATGCTATGTTTTATAATTACCTAATACAAGTTATTACTACGTTCTACTTGTAGCTGATTCATCTACTTAACAGGAACTTGATTAATGAGTTTAATCAGCCAAATCGATATTATTGTTGTCCAGGGGAGCGACGGGCCTACAGGGTCGTAGTTCGCCTGTATGCAGAAACCTGGCTGGACTTGACCGTTCTCAAGTTGAAGTCTGCATGAAGCACCCAGAACTAACTCTTGCAGCTATGCAAGGCCTGAATTCAGCAGCCAAAGAATGTCAGTTTCAATTTCGGCACCATAGATGGAACTGTTCAAATCTAACATCGAGAAACCGCAACCCAACTACGAGCCTGATGCTGAAGAGAGGTAAGCCACACGTTCCGTTTATTTGAGACCCATTGCTGATTTATGCTGAGAAACAGTTCTTTAAAATAATATTAGGACTTTCCATATTTATTTTAATGCTGCTAGCTATTATGTATAATAGAAATATACATCAAGATGTTTAATGTCGGTATGTCATTTCAGTAAGTAGGTACCTCCAGAGTCAGTGGAATCCAGATCTCATTCTTTTCTTCAACAGTACCTGCTTATGCCCCAAAAGAATGCTTTTAACAAAGGGTGGATGCATCACAAATCTCTTTACATCGCTGCATGTCGGTGCATAGGGTAAAAATAATCTCAATTCATCAAAACGTACGATCTCTCAATGAATATGAGGAAAAGTTCGCTTTTCAAATAGGGTATGCCTTCCCAATGGGGCTAAGTCATCGAAAATTGTTTGATAATGCATCACTGGATCAATGAATCTTTCAACTCACGCTTGGGGTTAGAATAATCTCAAAGAGCCAGTAGAGATCGTAATCTCTAGAGATAACTTTTGACATTTTCATGTCTTTCATATGGCACATAAAAAAAAAATCGTCACGAAATTTGATGCAACGAAATTTGATGCAACGAAATTTGTTGCAACGAAATTTGCTAACGAAATTTGTCCCAAGTCGCCACAATGATGATTATGACCATCAGAAGTGAAGTTGTTAGGTACTTTACAGGTAGGTACAGTTAGGTAGGTACTTTACAGTTTGATATTACCAGATCAGCTGAGTCGAAAATTGAGCTCCCAGATCAGCTGAGTCGAAAATCGAGCTCCCAGATCAGCTGAGTCAAAAATCGAGCTCCCAGATCAGCTGAGTCGAAAATCGAGCTCCCAGATCAGCTGAGTCGAAAATCGAGCTCCCAGATCAGCTGAGTCGAAAATCGAGCTCCCATATCAGCTGAGTCGAAAATCGAGCCCCCAGATCAGCATGAAAATGTTTCAATGTGTTGCAGACTCGTATGCAAGCGTTTTCTCTTTTTTCGTTTGGAAACTACTTCTTCGTCATTTGTAAAGTAGAGTAGTAAAGTAAACAACCATTGCAGGTTGGATTTTCGTCCGACTGCCATTCCTGGCGTCGCGGACGTTATCAGCTGTCTTCCAAAGGGAAGATCAGAATTTGTTCTGATGATTTCGTTCATGGCTTCCCATTGCCTCACCGCCCTGGGTTATGAAGAGGGGGAACTGCGACCGACTTGCCCGGAAATATGCCGCAGAGGCGAGCCTCGAACTCACGGCCCCTGCAACCGGTTCGAGACTCGTCTCCAGAGACACATGACGTAGCTCGCTCGGTCACAGCTGACCCCCTCTTCGTCATGTGTATACAAGAGCTGTCGTCCAACATCTTTTGGGTATATAAAACAAGAATTATGCTTGCCAAATTATGATTTTTGCAATGCTGTTAATTTTCCTAAGAATTATTTGGTACCTACCGACTGGATTCATGAGGTCAATGAATCGTTAAGAGCAATTATCAGAGGTCAAAGTATCAACACAGAGTAAATCCAAATTGAAGTCCCACATTTCTTGGAGAGACATAAGGTGATAATAAGGTCAATTATGTCTCTGCAATGCTGCTATCTTCTAGTTCAAAATCTTCAAGGTCGAAGAGCCTTTTTAACGGTTTTACGCCCGGGGTCGATGATTCGAAGAGTGCGACTGTATAAATCCAGATCACATGAAGAATTCTCTCCTCTCCTACTCCTCTTCTTCTACTGTACCTGCCCTCTTCCTCTCCCCTTGCCATCTATCCCGACAAAAGATTTACGATCCGGTGCAGCTCCGTAATTAAATGGCTCGCTATTAGGAAGGTTTTTGTTTCACCCTCTCGAACCGGCCACTTCTGCCCCTTCCGAGTCAAAACAACGCACAAAAAACAATAAGGGCTCATATAAGTCTTCCTAGGGGACGACGCACCCACCCGTTCATTCACCGATAAGCTCACTGAGACACAGGTCGGATTGCCCTGATTACTCTTCCATAAGTCCTTTCCTTTGTACTGCTACGCAATTATTCACTAACGTAATTTTCCGAGTAAGGATGCCTGATGTGTCTTTGCGCAATTAAACCGGAAAAAAAGTCTCCCCAGTGGGTGTGACACATAGATTTCTCGCATCCATAACCCGATTGTATAACCGATTGTGATGATCCAATGCATATGTGGTAGCTACCTCAAAACGTCAATCTGTACCTTGCCCAACCCTCATAATTTGGGTGTAAATATAGGATAGTATATGGCTGTTACCGCTGAAATTTGAATCTATCCCTCAATGGAGTATAGAATACAAATAGTAAGGTGGGTAAGATACCATAAGGTACCTTAGGATGGTACCAAGGTACCATCAGCAAATTTTGAAACACTGCATGAATCTTACATTACAGTAAGAATGACTTGTTGTGTGGCATCTTAGATTAAACACAAGGTATGCTGCTAATATTTGAAACTGAGCTTCCGTGGAACTGCCAAGTAAGATCGCCGGAAAAGACATCACCAACAAATTCTTGGACTTCATGTTTAACCTGGAATGCTTACATTTTGACAGAGTATTTTTGGATTATTTTGTATTTCTCAATCATCAGCAAATGTGTGATAAGTAGCATCCCACAGTAGCGGAACAAGCGCTGCTGAAATATGAAACTGAACCCATGTGAGATTATCCGGTGATATTTTCGAAGTATATAAACATCCGTGATTTAAGTCCCTGATCATGAAACCAAGACTAATTCCTTTCTTCCTGCTCAAGTGTTCAATTTACTTTGAAGCGATTTAAAACAGAACCCCTCCTTCTTCGTCACTCCACTTTGCATAGAGAACAGAACCTCTGCAACTGCGAAGTAGAGCTGCATCTTGAACATAAGGATTTATCTCACATTCTACGCAATAAGTTACAGTGCCTTAAAATTGAGCATTTGTGGGACTGTAGGGTGAAAAAGCTGAGATAGCCTCTATGATCTGCTTTAATGAGTCTCAAAGCCCAATTCTTCCCTAATACAACCCTGCTGGAATTTAAATCTGAGCTGGAAGACTGGAGAATGACGAGCATCTCCGGGAGTAGCATTTTTTAGTCAGAGTTTTCAAATTGTTTGCAGCTGAATGAGGCCTGGAAAAACTCACCAATTCGGATAACGATTGCACTTAATTTTCTGTTTGTCAGTAAAGTGCACTATTTGAGTTCACATTTTTCCGAACCGTCATAATCTTATGGGAGGCGGGTAAGGCAGGATATCCCTTTTAGAAATTCTAGGAGCGGCTCTCAAATATTGAACGAGAACCCTGCCCGGCGTTGATCGGTTGTTTGCCGAAGGTAAACTGACCGTCATAGTTAACTCGAGGGGAGGAGTACTCAAGGATTAGCACCCAATCATCGGCGGCTCTAAGTTTCCCTCCGCTCGATAATTATTGTAACTGGACTATCTCCATTATTTATCTAGGGGATTATAAAAATTGTCTCTTAATCCTCGTGACAAGGCGCCACCTTTCACGCCTGTGTGATCATCACTAGGCATCTTTTGAAGCGTCTTTACGTCAACCAAATAACAACATCACACGAATCATGACATGACCGTATAAAGCACTGAAAACCCGAATCTCTCAACTTCACCCATCTCCTGTTCCCTTCCTGTTGGTTCAAAAGGAGTTATTCTTTAGGAATTATACATTTGTAATTGGCACCCCCGAAAACTTCTTAAGGGGGTCTCTGTCGGTTGCCGTTCGTTCCTCGTCAGTATTTCACGAAATCGAAGGCGCAAAAACTTGAAAAGTTGTCCCTAAATTTGAAATTTTAAAGGATTTTAGAAATTCATTAGTGCAAGGCCCTGAGGAATTAAAAAACTGAAAGATTGCCGCTGGAATCATCAAAATCCAACAATAATTGCCAAAGAAAAATGAAAAAACCGTTAATTCAGTCATGTTTTTTCCATAAAATGTAGCTAAACTTGAAATTTTCAAGGATTTTAGAAATTCATTGGTGCTTGGGCCTTGGGAATTTGAAAACTGAACGATTTCCGCTGGAATCATCAAAATCGAACAATAATTGCCAGATAAATATGGGAAAAACCGTTTATTTTTCCCATTTTTCTTTGGCAATTATTGTTCGATTTGATGATTCTTGCGGCAATATTTCAGTTTTTCAATTCCCTTGGGCCGTGCACTAATGAATTTATAAAATCCTTTAAAATATCAAATTTAGGTACAACTTTTTAAGTTTTTGCGCCTTCGATTTCGTGAAATACTGACCCGGAACGAGAAACGAACGGCGACCGACTGAGACCCCCTTGGGGCCTCAAAATGCAACTTTTTTCTGACCAGCCAATTCAACCCTTCTTTTTTCAACCGATTTTCCTTAAATTTGGGGCGTAGATCAACTTCGACGAGCTAAAGAGCCTTTTTGAGCTAGATGAGCGATGAAATTTTTAATTGAAACCCAGAGCGCTGAAATTCGTTACACAGCCTTTCAAAGTATAATGGAAGACAGAGAATCAGGATTAAACACTCGCCTAGTAAAAAAGATGACGGGTGGAAAAAAAGTGTGAAATCCATGTTGTGCCAGCCAAACTCTCCTCTGCCTATATCCACCCTGCTATTTTGGAGGGATACAACTAAACACCTTGATTCGACTTTATGAAGATGATAATTATGTTACAAAATTCATTTCAGCAAAAAATATAGTGGAAGACGGCAGTATTCGACGTTACATAATTACGTTCCTTCCTCTACTGGAAGAGCGTGTGCCAGCTTTGGCATCAGTATCGTGTTGCTCTGTATGTATGATGATGTTTTGACAGGTGAACTCGACTAATTTCTTCTCTCTTGGTATTCCAAAATAAAATTTCCACAGAGTAATGCGATAAGAAGTATAACATGCACAAAAATGCATGCATTGTCTACTAAATATAAGACTGTCGGTGTCTGACAGTAAAATATATTTCATTATTTCATAATGAACGTGAGTCAATTATCTACCAAACGATAAAGGAAAAAGGATCGATTGGGATGAAAATAAAAAATTAAGTGTACGTGAAGAAACCCTTTTGCACGGCTTGGAGGAAGAAATACAACCAGAGCCCACAAGGTGGATGGTCTTCCAACCAAGGACGGTGCAAGGTCACATTCTCGCTGAAGACAGCCTTCAAACAAAAAATACGAAAAAAGGGAATAAAGGTGGGAGATGAAGGAAAAAATTACGCCGGGATCTAGTAATCAATTATATGGAATTGGTACATGAGGCTGGAAGAGGCGTCTTTAATGATGTTCTTGGGTGCCCCGAAGATCTGCATAATGCCACCCGAGTCCTTCCTCCTCGGCCCTCAGCGGTCACCAGGTCAGCTGACTCTGCCGTAATTAGCGTCCATAATTATTTCTGAATAACTATAACGCTAATGGTTCAGGAACGACCGTAGTGTTATGTAATTAATTACTACATACCTACATTACATTTTTTATTACTACTTACTTACTTAACAACAAAGGACACGTCACCACCTGAAAGTTTAATAAAAATTTAGGTACGCACTGCTATTCAAACTTCAGATTTAGAATTCTTAAAAACGCTGCAAATTATTACACCACGGTTTATTATTATTGTTATTATTATTTTTTCAAGGGTTTTTTCAGAGGGGTTTCGGTTTTTTTCAGAGGTTTTTTGTTTCATGTATTTTTTTTCATCTACTAAGAACACGACGTTTCCGGCCCTTCTAGGGATCTGGGAAATGTGGTGGTTGAGAGACCCTGGGTCGAGAAGCTCCTAGCCAGGACACGTGTAATCTCGATTAATTTCACGATCAACCCCCATTTAACCATAGTTCATCGTTCAGACCTCTGAATGGTCACATTTGTTTCTAATACTTTGACCACTATCCTCAAATAATGAAAAAAGTCTGTAATTATTTTTCCACTTATTAAATACCTAGTTAATTATCCCCATAAGAAGCGAACAGTTGGTCCCACAGAGCTCAGAGTGATGTCAAAAAATTCTCTAAAGTCACCACTATTTTAATTTAAGTTAATGAGGAAAGTCTGCCAAGTTGGTGTGGCACATAGCTTACTCGTATGCATAATACGATTTTATAGATGATCTGACGCACTCCAGATAATCTCAAAACATCATTCTCTGAGTGCCTTGCACTACCCTCAGGCGTAGTGACCCGTCATCTCGCACAATCTCTGAAAATTTAATCGATTTAGGATGAAAAATTTAGAAATTATGTGGAAGTTTCATTATTGCTTTAAGAAGGATTTTACGTTTGCCCATACGCAGAGGCTATAATCAATTCGGGGCGATGATTTTCATAGGCGACGATCTACACGCCAATCCCCACAATCCCTGAAAATTTCATCGAAATCGGGTGAAAAATGTAGAAGTTATGAGTGTTACAAAGTTTTTACTTATGGGCATGGGCAGAGGCTACTTTCAATCCGAGCGGCATGATTTTCTCAGGAAACAAAGCACGACAATAAAGTAACTGTATGAATCACACTGTTCAAAAATCAAAGATTTTCAGGGTGCTATCATAAACCCAACTACTAACAGCCTACTATCTCATTACCAACCCAAACATGTTTTGGTTGTCGAGGTTGCTATGTGCTACACCCAATTGGTAGACGACAACCCTCTCATCACCTAACTGTTCGATATCCCTCAAATTTGATAGGGTACTATACAGTTCTGACGGCCTCCTATCCCATAACCTATCCAAACATGTTTTCATAATTTCAACTATTGCGCATGCGCAGTGGCTACTATCCGTTCGGAAGTAATGATTTCCATCGGGGACTATCTACACCCCAATCCGCATAAACCCTGAATGTGTCAACGAAATCGGATAGAAGAAGTAGAAATTATGGCTGTTTCAAGGAAATTCACGTTTGCTTGGAAATATGTTTTGGATGGCTAGGAGGCTATGTGCTACATCCAAGGTGAGTAGAAGATTCTTTTACTCACCTTATGCTACTTCCACTTGGTAGACTACCGAGATTTTCTGGTTATCGGAACCCCTCTCACAGAGCAACTCATTTTAAAGCTTAGAATCAGACCTCCGAATATACACAAATGGTCCGTCAAACACTCAGGGAAAGTGAACATGATGCGGAACATTCTTCCCGAAATCAAAAACCACGTTTTTCAACTATTTTCACAAATTTTCGACACTTTTAACAAAGCAAAATGAAATCCGATTGAAAAGGGACCACTGTGGATAGATACCTACTAGTAGAACTCATTTCGGAAAGATCAGGCAGATTGGTACCAGAATAAAGAAATGTTAACAAAAATATCATCGTCCCATGACACACCGAAAAGAGTGCCATCTCTTCCTTCGCGACTACGGCGGTTTTGAAGTAACCAATATCCGGAAAAACGAAATTATTTTATGGCTCTACTTAAAGAGTTCTGAACTCGGAGTTATATGGACGGCTGTCTCTCATATTAAGAGAGACTGGAACAAACGGTTACACCGTCCATGTTAGAAGAATATCGTAGCAAAAGGGCCAAGAAGAACAAAGAATTTCGAAGGAAGAAAATAGTTCACAATTACAAGAAACTGCGAAGAAAGCATATCCGTCAAAATTTCAACCCCTCATTGACCCTTTCATCCGAAAATCGCAATTACCTACTTCTTGGACAATGATCTAAAGCTCTTGATGTTCATACCGGATTTGTGACTGGAGAAGATGAATGAGCTGTCAAAATGTCAACCCCTTATTACGCTCCATTTCATCCGAAAATCACAAAAAACTACGACCTGAAAAACCAAGATGGAAGGCGATCACGGCTAGCGACGATTCAATACTTTCGATATTTATTGATATCGATATTTTGTTTCGATAGTTCCGATATTTGTATCCATATTTTTCTTTCAATATTATCGAATATTGAAAGGAAAATATTGATATCGAAAGAAGAAAACTATCGGTTGTGATGGTTACATCCCTTCCCACTGTAATTTACCAATTTCTCCTATTCGATAAAAACGATGCAAAAACGTGTACGATATCAGTGAAATCAATATTCTTCTTTCAATAATTTATCGTGATCACTGATATTGATTTAAAAAACATATTCGAAATCAGTATTTTTCTTTCGAAATCAATATAAGTGATATCGATAATTATCATCGATATCACTTATATTGATAAAAAAAGAAGCTAAAACATATTCGATATCAGTGAAATCAGTATTTTTTTCGATATTCTATCGATTATCACTGATATTGATGGAAAAAAAGATTTAAAAAAAGTCTGCCAAGTGGGTGTGGCACATAGCTTCCTCGTATCCATAACCCGATTGTATAGATGATCCGATGCATAGTAGTTAATCTCAAAACATCAAAACAAGTTAATCTGTAACATCCCTGAAAATTTCATTGAAATCGGATGGAAAATGAAGAAGTTATGGCCGTTACAAGGAATTCACGTTTGCGCATACGCAGTGGCTACTATCAGTCCGAAGAAGGTGATTTTCATAGGGGACCATCTAAATACTAATCTGTAACATCCCTGAAAATTTCATTGAAATCGGATAGAAAATGTAGAAATTATGGCCGTTACAAGGAATTCACGTTTGCGCATGCGCAGTGGCTACTATCAGTCCGAAGGTGGTGATTTTCATAGGGGACCATCTAAATACTAATCTGTAACATCCCTGAAAATTTCATTGAAATCGGATAGAAAATGTAGAAATTATGGACGTTACAAGGAAGTTCACGTTTGCGCATGCGCAGTCGCTTCTATCAGTCCAGGGATGATGATTTTCATAGGGGACCGTCTACACACCAACCCGCACAATCCCTGAAAATTTCATTGAAATCGGACAATAACTTCGTATAGTTATGCGCGTTACAAGGAATTCATGACAGACAGACAGACACACAGACACTGAACCAAAATTGTTCAGAAAGGTCTAAAACGCAAAACGCGAGTGAAAATTTTGATTTTGGAGAACTTTTTTTTCGATCTTGAAAAGTGAAAACAAAGCTTCCGCTACATTGGTAGACTCGGAAGCAATTCAGTGGCAGTGTCACATCAATATTTTTGTTTCAATATTCTATCGATATTAGTGATATCGATATTTTTCTTCCGATATTTTATCGATATCGATAGTGTCTTCCGATATTATTTCGATGTTAAATATCGCATCGAAAAGGTCACTAATCACGGCCGGTGAGGTGTGTCAGAACGGTTCTACGGCACAACCAACCAGTTTCGTTTCCATACGAAATCAAAAGTGACCTTTTGTACACATAAACACCTAATTATGAAGCTCGTCATGTCAACGGTTTAGGTCTCTTACCTGAGTAACAACTGGAGTCGTTGAATCGGCGTCTTCGTGTAGGTAAACAGGTGACTTCCAGCGAATTGCTTTTATCCGTGTGACGTCACACAGAATGGATGTATCGATTCTTCGACTAATCGAACGGTTATTCGAATCTCGCAGAAAGGCGGCCATGTTGACTCCGTTGTAAACAAAGATTGTATGGACGGTTTTTCATTATGCCAATTTATGCAGTTATTAGTTGCTCTTCTCGTCCCGGAAGCGGTATTTAATTTTATGGTTTGCCAAAAGTGATTAGAAACAGTGTGGAAAGACAAGAGAACTTTCCGAAAAAATAAGAAAATCAGCCTTTTGGCGTCGCTGATTCCCAGCGTTCCTGACAACCATGTTTGATAAACTGACTGAATTCCCATCGTTGTAAACAAAGATTTTTTCATTAGACATGCCGATTTGTGCAGTGTTTAGCTGCTCTTCCCGTCACGGGAGCAGTATTTCGTTGTATGGTTTGCCAAAAGTCATTAGAAGCCAATGTGAAAAGACAAAAGACCTATCAGAAAAAAGAAGAGCAAGGTGGCTCGCTCGAATCAATCGTAATTTGAGAGGGTGACAACTAAACTCCAAACAAATACTAGTTTGTTCTCGGCATTCCATCACCGGTAAGAATAAAAATACATCACATTTTAATGTGCTTACGTTACTTTAGTCATCAGTAGTTAGGTAGTAATAATAGAATGCCTACCCTCATTGGACGAGCTTCACGAAATGTTTTTGTTTGTGTCCAAGTGTATTTGTGGATTTGTACGAAGTTCCCAGGAAGATAATTTCGAACCAATTTGCGTGATTGTTTTGAAGTTCAATTAGTAAATGATCGATGTAAATATGCACTTCATCTCCTGAATTTCAAAATTCATGTGCAGGGAGAGGAAGTAGGAAAGTGAGGAACGTGATGTTTTCGGAAAGATGTGTAGTTACGTTGCCTCAACAAATTCTGTTGACTGGTTTATTCGTTTAGTTAATTACCTTCTTAAGTGGGCATTTAAGTAGGAAGTTAATACTAATTAGTTGATACTAAGTAATTTCTGAATGATTCCAAAGTTAACTTTGGCGGAGGATGTTGGTAGGAGGCGCTGGGAGTTACAGCTGAACGAAATTGTTTACCTACCTACCTACATACTGATTCCACCATTAAATAGCACTCGGCTAAAATCACGTATTATTAAGTATTTTTGAGTTAAAGGAAAGTTAATACCATCAGTATGTTCAAAGGGGTCTAAACCACTGAAGAGACGTATCTTATATTCATACCTTCTCAGGTAGTCCTGAGACCTGAGAGTGAACACCCATACTGAGTATGGAATTTCTTGTCAGACATCTAACCCACAAGAGAGACATAATAATAACGATTACATAATTGCTTTTAAAGAATGTTATCACCATTGTTCTGTTTACAGAACAGAAAACTTGGTATGTAAACAGAATAACCTTGCTGGATAGGAGCGCAAATGGCGCCCCTTCACGACCAGCTGATCGGGTCAGAGAAGGTTATGTTGAGAAGTTTATGTTTGATATCGAAAATAATCGATTATTGAGTCTCGAGGATAAAACGAATTCAAATCACCCACTTTCACTTGAACGAATCGGATAATGGCCATATTATTTCACTCCCGACCTCGGAAACCGATCTCGAATCACAGAAATCACAATTGGGGAAACAAAGAAGAAGCTGAAGATCTCTGAAGACTAGAAAGCACTGCACAGTTTCATGAGTGATTAGACGAACGCACGAGCACGGGACAGACTGGAAGATGGCGGTCATTCCATCAGCCACTTTGTCGAGAATCGATTGTGATTCAGTTCCTCGCAGTATTCGATTTTGAATCCGTTATTTTTTTATTAATGATATTGGCGGATCCAAATATAATTTAGAAGGTGGTGTCGATCGGAAAATATGAAGACCAATTTTTTATTATTGCATTATAATTTCGAGGTTCATGTTATCAGTTGTAAAGATGAGCAAAACGCGGCAAAATCACTGCGACATGCTAGGCCGGTGTATTCAATAGCAATCGGTATTACTACTCAATGGAACACCTGTTCCAGTTAATTTGAATCGCCCATGAAGTTTAATAAGCTATTCGGTTCTCATCGCGTTTCTCTACGATCTATCGTCATGCATGAGATCTTTGTGTGTTTTATCATGTATTAGATAATGTTATATTTTTTCGAGCATCTTGAGTAGAGTCAGTACCTAATTATCCTTACCAGAATTTACCAAAGGTGCGTATTTCTGTTTGTCGTAAAACTGAAAATCACCATGTGCCTATTAATTTCCATCGATTCATAAATAGAGAATAATACCCAGATTCTATCAAGGTTCGGTTATCTTATTTGCACCGGTTGCAAGGTTCCGCTACCTACCGCATTTTCACTTCTCAGGTTTTAAAAAGCAATGCCACTACCTACCAACCAAGGTTCTCGAATATCAAATTCCCACTCGCGTTTTAGGTTTTAGACATTTCTGAGCATTATCGGTTTCGTGTCTGCCTGTCTGTGTGTCTCATGAAATCCTTGTAACGGGAATAACTATACGACGTTATTGTTCGATTTCGATGAAATTTTCAGGGACTGTACGGGTTAGCGTGTAGATGGTCCCCTATACAAAAACATCAGCTCCGACCGGATAGTAGCCACTGCGCATGCGCAAACGTGAACTTACTTGAAACAGCCATAACTTCGACATTTTACATCCGATTCCGTTGAAATTTTCAGGTATTATGCGGATTGGGGTTTAGATGGTTCTCTATGTAAATCATCACCTCCGGACCGATAGCAGTCTCTGCGCATGCGCAAACGCAAAACCCTTGTAACAGCCATAACTTCACAATCAAATATATTTTGAAGAAATTACGCTTCACACTCAATTCGAAGAGGGGTGCCTTCATTAGGAACTTTGATTACAGGTTGCCAAGAATACAAAATTGAGTAAAACTCGAAGAAACGGACTACGCATTTCGGTCAGCTAAAATTTGAACGGAGATTGCCTCTTTTACGATTCTCACTTTTGTTTCTGATTTATCGTGTTGTCCAACCCTTAAGTTCTCATAGGGAGCGAACGGTTGCTCATACAGAACTCTAAGTGGTCTCATTCGTTTCTAAAATTTCAATATTGCTTCAAATTGATGACAATACTCTTAGTTCAAAAGTTTTCACCAAAAGCTCCGGGACGTAACTAGACCCCAGATGGAGTCCATGAACCAAATTTACGGCAGAATTGTTATTTGATTTTTGGATTCCACGTAGGTACCTTGAAACGTAAACCAACAAATTTTGAGGGTGGTGGGGGATAACTTTTATTCTTGGTCGATTCCAAAGGTTCATTTTTGAAAGTAATAAACCAAAATAGGATCAAGTTCCATTTTGATTTTTCATAGGGGTGTTTACTAGTTGCGCCCCAGACTGAGAGAGCCCCAAGATCCAATATACCAATTTATTGAGCCCCGAATGATCAGTGTGGACATACCAGTTGCGCCCGTGTTCTACATATCATTTGCGCCACAAGGGGGTACAGATAGTTCCAAACCAACTGTGTACAAAGACAAGGATTGTGAAACCAGCAAATGGTTGACAGAATGCTTTGGGCTACCATTTCTGACTCATATCGACGTGTCTGACGTATTCATACTGGACATGCTTCCAGTGTCACCGAAAACATATCAAGAACTCCACAGTGTCATCGGAGTAATCAAAATTAAATTGCAACTTTAAATTTAATGGACAACAGAATTTGTTGTGGGCCATTGGAAGTCTCAAAATTAGCGTAATGACTTAAATTTCCAAGGAAATCAATTTAAAAATTCAAATTTTTCGTCGTGTTATTTTTGATTTTTACTTAAAACTTAACTTACAAAAAATGGTTCAACAAATTCAGCTTAGTTCATCAATTTTCAAATTTCAATTTAAATCTAGTTAACCTGGTGACACCTTTGGACAACTGTGGAGTTTTCAAGATGTTTTTGGTGACAATAGAGACACCATGGACCAATTAGGTTGAAATCTGGCTCACTTCCAAAAGTGAACATTCATGTCCGATTCGCACTTTTGACTCTAACTCACCATTCGTCAGTCTCTCAAGGGAGCCTTCCTTAAACTATGGAATTAGGTATTATAATACTATATACTTCTTCTATGCTCAAACTGTCACCTACGTCGTAAGGATCAGAGGTAGGTGTGGTGAGCTAAGTTCGGAGGGCCCACGTGTTCTAATTAATTCCACAATAATCACTTGAAATTGAATAAATTCATAATTCTTGGTCGACATGGTGGTTTCGTTCGGATCTAAAAACTGAAGGCAACCTTAAATTGATTTTTTTTAAAGTCATTCATTATTTTTGTAATTAATTATTCTCACTAGCGAACAATTGGTTCCACGAAGCTTAGAGTGCTGTCAAAAAATTCTTGAAAATCGTCGCAATTTTAAATTATTTAAAAAACAATACCTGTGTACATTAAAAGTTTTCTAGCTAGTGCGTTTTGAAATTAAAACGGCTCCCTACTGATTTTGTAGCCATCAGACCAACCAAACCCTAGCTTGGAGTTGCCTCAATATTCGAAACAACGAAAATTTCCCAATAAATGGGAAACAAGACATACTATTTGTGTCAATATTATTACATATTATCAATGTCTAGCCCACTGCAAAAGGAGTCCCCCCCCCCACTCCAATAAATCGTGACATTTTTGTCTCGCACCAGATTTAAGCCGATCCAATATCCATTCAACTATCCCTAGGACAAATTAATTCTCAATCGTGCTGATGATTATTAATAATTCAAATAACTGTCAACATGATGGAAAATATCATCATGAATACAGAAACTACAGTTCATGGCTCACTTCAGATCAAACGTGTTTCATAAACAAGCACAAAGATCACTGGATTCCTGCACCTAAATGTGGAACAATGACCGTTTACAAAAACGCAGTAGACGTTATTTAGGGCTAAATAAGACCTTGTTTCGATTTCTAATTAAACTGTTGGTTAGACCACGAAACTAGAATAGACAACTCCAAGCTTGCCACCTACAAAACTGAACGTAACAGCTAACTCAATAGCCAAGAGCCATCTTCTCCGGATGAATTGGTCTACCTACTATAAAAAGATGAGAAGAGACTAGGTCCCACCATTACTTATTTATGTATTCAAAGACCACCTAGCATGTCCGTCTCATCCAGAAGGAGCTTTCTAATCCCTTTCTCAGTCTTAGGATTTACGTACCCATTTATCAGTTGAATAGGATTTATCGGCGGAGTTAACACGATAGGTGTCTACGCTACCGGTTCTTAGTTGAAGTCATCCTCAAAATGACTTGTATCAGTCATGAAATGGAAATGGGAATTGCTCAGTCACACCAAAATTGTTTTGAGCGATGTTCAAATGCTTGGATAGGTGTTTTTCCATTTATATATCATGAATCAATATGGCTGTATATTTTCCTCTCAATAGGTAGTTTGAATAAACCCTTTGGCCATCAGAATTGTGACATCATAGGTTGAAGATTGCTCGTTGACCCTGAACTGGTCGCTGCGTTCCATCATCCAAGTTGGTTTATCGACTATGGACTTTCTCATCAAATTGGGTCACTCGACTTGTAGAGTCACAACCATCAAATTATACATGTAGTAGTATAATAGTAGTATGATTGCAGTATAATAGTAGTAAGTATCAGTGGCTACAATAAGCAAACTTCCCCATAAAACACGATTCTTTAAGTGCAAGTTGAACATATTCGTCCTTCCCTCCTCCAAAACTGGCTATCTTTCTGTACAGCACCAAGTTCAACAATTTATCTTTCTGTCATCAACTTTCCTGGTGAGGATCGAAGGATGTTTAACTTGAAAGCAGCCACAATCTGGCTCATCTATGGAAGGGCATCGCACTTTTTGACATTTTCATGTCTTTGCTTTGGCACATAAACTGAAAAATCGTCACGAAAACTAAGCAAGTCTTGCTCACGCGACCAATAAATAAAATAGACTCACTGTGTTGCGTAGAGAACAATCAACTGTTTTCTTATTTTGATGCTTGGATACATGAACTAACAACCCTACTTCACTACCTTGTTGTGTAGTGGTTGACATGATAATGTCCCAATGTGTTGCAGACTCGTATGAAAGCATTGCAGTTCAAAAATAGATGTGGTTTCGAATCGAGTGTTTTTCAAAGTGTCCACCTTTAGGAGAAAGATCACAACGTTGTTCACTTTATCAGTCAACTGATTGGGAATGGGGTCCTCAGAATCAAACTCCTTTTTTGCCGAGCTTTCGGTGAATTTATCGCCTTCCTCAGGGCCTTCCAAAGGATGTATTACTGTGTAAGCATCAAATCAGCGTCACACAGTAATACATCCTTTGAGCCCTGAGGAAGGCGATAAATTCACCCAAAGCTCGGCAAAAGAGAAGTTTGATTCTGAGGACCCCATTCCCAATCAGTTGACTGATAATTGTTTGTTGGGTCGATCATCACACTTGCTGTTGTTCACTTTGTTAGGCGAAAAGAAATAAGGAAAAGCTCTCTGACTTCGACTTCCGCCACATTAACCGAACTGTCTCCCACAATAAACAGAATTTTCTCTCCATTAAACGTACGTGTTCGACCGTTCTGGGCCTTGTCTGCCTTTATAAAAGGATTGCTCCAATAATCGGTGATACAATAAATCTAGTAACTTGCCAGTAGTTTAGCTCCCACAATGACGAAGGGAACTCAATGAGGGATTCCATTACCACGTAGGTACCGTTATGCTTCAAGTGTCCAAAAGCTTTATAACGATGACTGTTTTTAGCGAGTGGAGACATCGAAAGAAAAAAGAGGTATCAACTATCAAAGAGGATTAGCGTGGCAATAAAAATAATTTTGGAGGCCTCTCCCACGATCCTCAATGACGATGAGGGGAACACGGAATGCGGTTCACGAAATCTTTTACGGGTCCCGGAGCTCTCTGGCTATGAGCGCTACATTAACTCAAATATGTGGCCCGGCCATTCCCATCTTTTTCACGAGTATTGTTCCCATGTTTTACACTTCTTCGTCGACTTCTTTTTTGTCCTCCTTTTTGGGGCTAGAATTCAAAATTTCTACCTGTTCCCACAGGTCGAGCTTCTGAGGGGAATCAGCGACCGAAAAGCGGCTTTTTCAACACAGTGTAGTGTTTTTGAAAGCTGAGCGGCATACTTCACAGATAAGTGGGAATTTTCTTGTATTCATTGAAATGATACGAGCAGAAACCAGACTCTCAATGGTCAAGAACTTATAGGTTAACTTTTCTTGCCCAAATAAAAAATGTCTGCCCAGTAGGACAGGCATTATAGCTTCGTCACACAGAATAACAAGGACATAATAATATTATTATGTCAAATTCATTGAGTATTGCAGAGGAATCACTGAGATGGGCATCCGGAGTGGCTACGGTCATTGGCGGTGGACTTCGAACCGACTTCTGCGGGGGTCGTGGGTTCAAGGCTCATCGCCGGCAGCGTGCGTTTTTCGGTGGCTGGGGCTCTCATCGCTGCTCTCGTCAATGGGAAGCCATGAGCAAAATCATCAAAACAAATTCTGATCTTCCCTTTGGAAGAGAGTTGATGACGTTCGCGACGCCAGGAATGACAGTTGGACGAGATTTCAACCTGAGATGGTTGTTTACTCTACTTTTACTTATTCATTATTGAAAATAATAAACCACTGATGAATTTTCAATAATAATCAAGATTTTCATGATCATATTATCGGTGTTTCAAGAGACCAATAGCAAAAAAAAAAAAATTGGATGAATTTCGCGTATTCATTTGTGCCTTGTGGCTCCTACTGGTCGGATGTAACTGATGAAACCAATAAGCAATCATGTGTAGAGCAGCCCTCATTCACCCTCCAAATGTGAACTTAATCGGGCAACGCAGATTGTAAGAAGTTGATGAACAACGAAAATCTTGTAAGTGAGTGTGAAAGTGTGTGTGGTTTGTGAGACACAAACCCTGAACGTGTCATATCTATGCCTGGGACAAGGAATTTATCACGAGACGAATAGATTGACGTGGAATCAGAATTGTTGAGGAAGTTCTGAAACGCAAAACGCGAGTCGAAATTTTGATTTTGGAAACCCCAATTTGTCTTGCTGCCCGAACACAAAGCTTTCCAATCTTTGATGGTAGGGTTTAAAGCATTCCAGAGAACTAGGGCATAGTATCATGGTTTGTAAGTGATCCCTATCCCTCGTCGTGTGAAGAAATTTAACGATCGATTGCAACCCAAAAGTATCATTGACTGAGCAAACACGTTTCCAGTTTGAGGAATTCGAGTATCGCAGTAATTCTTCCTGGATGTAAAACAGTTGTAACCAAGGGTACAAAGAGCATTTGTCAGGATAGCAACGCTGTGGGAAGGGAGTTCACATGCAAAGTATATTTACGCGAGGGATCACTTAAAGAGCCATTAGATGTCGCTGAAGAAGGCATCCAATAAATACAACCCGAATGTCATTGCAGTGATAAAGGGTCCACGTCTTGCTTGACAATGGGTACAGGGTGGAAACCTCGCATAAACATGCCTGGAGAGTCTTGAACGTACCTGTACGTGCGGGTTCGTGTGCGTGTGGCTGGGCTTGGAAACAATTACGCCATAACCTCAACGTGACGTGTCCCCCCATCCAGGTGACAGCCTCCTCCTCCAGAACCCCATTCATCCGTTTTCTTGGAGGCTTCTCTCAGCAGAGAGGGAGAAGTTCTTCTTGGTTCTCTCTTATCAATTGGGAACATCTTTTCTACCAACTGGAAGACACGACAGGACAATGGTCTAGTTGGTGCTTGAAGGCCACTTCACTGGAATTTACTAGCTACCAGCCTCGTTGTAACCATTTTAATTTGCGAGTGATTTAAACAGTCTTGCAAGCCTAAAAGCCAAGTTTAATGTATGGTACCATTCAGACGTAATCATTCCTAAATCTTCTTGCCTTCCTCTTCTCTCCTGTTCTTTCTACAGTTTACAATAATAAGCGGAAACTTCGATATCACTACTATACTAAGGTTACCATTTTGGTATTCCAGAACACGATTGAGTTTTGGAGGTATTCGGTTTGCGTTCTTGATCTACTAATTGTTTGAAAGTATACTGTGGAATGTACACACTATCGTTGATTATTCAGATTTAGACTAACGCTAATACATACCTGCATCCACTTACCCTTGACAATGAGGGAAGGCAGGTCAGCTTTCCTTGATGTAATACTTCTTGGTTGGTGGGTAAGATTTTACAGTTTTGCCTGGCGATGAGAAAACAACAACAAAAAGACCCGACTTTAACCAAATGAGTAGGTACAAAATGTTTATAACGTTATAGCCTTTAGTTTTGTTCCAAGTTGTGGTCAAATTAGTCCTGATAAATTTGGTTTTGTGGATGTCAGCGTTCTAGGATTATTGGGACGGATATCGCAAACCTATCCCTACATTATACGGATATTATTCACTCCAAGAACGGTTTTGGTCGGTTCATATAGGTAGAGATAACGCAAGTGGAGAAATACAAGAACCATGTGGTAGTCAAATCCAACTCAAATCTTATTCTACCTTCGTATTAGGGCCATTCCATCTCCTGGATTCCTGGTTATGCTACATAATATTATGTCTCAGCTGGGGCGCCACAAAAACTGTGAAATGTGACCTAGTGGCCAGTACTGAGTACATTATAAATATTTCCTATCACCAATCTATAAGGATGTCCAGCCATAAATTCCTTCTTCAATCTGGTTTTTTGAAGTTCTGTCACATTGAGGTTGTCACATATCAGCACTTATCCATGCAATACAAACTATCCATGCTGCTCACACATACATGTCAAGTGAATCAAAATTCAAATTGATTCAGAGAGGTGATTATTGTACCAGAAACGGACCTTGGCTTGTTAACGGATGATCCTCACAATTGCAAGTACCTTTAAGAGACTCTCCTTAAGAGCTCATTTCACTTGTCAGCGGATAGTTACGTTATTACTCGTTTGATAGAAAGAGGTTTGAAGTCGCCACTTCACAAGCAGCCTCTCATCAACTCCAAAGCTGAAAACTGGCTCACGATAGTATGCGTGTGAGATCAAGTTAATACGTTTTTGATACAAGCACTCTGGAAGTAATGACAGAGCAACTTTCCTTTGCAGATGATTACCAATGATAATTTAGGTACCTGTCTTGTGGAGGGATTCCATGACGCCTATTCTCACTTGGTTACTCGTCTTGTGCTCAGACAGCGCTCAGACGTCTGTCCTCGAATCAAGAAATGCAAAAAAATAATTATTGTCGTTACGTTTTTTCGCAGGCTACCGCGAATCGGGATACGCACACGCGATCATGGCGGCTGGAGTGGCACATGCGGTGGCCAAAGCTTGCGCCCAGGGGAAGATCCTCGAATGCGGCTGCGAACTCCACAGAAGTGGGAGACAAGGAGGGCCAGCCAGCAGGAACTGGAAATGGGGCGGCTGCTCGCACAACCTCCAATTTGGACTTGAATTCTCCAAGAAATTTCTCGACGTTCGGGAAAGCAATAATGGCGATATCCTGTCCAAAGTGAGCCTTCACAACAACGAAGCTGGAAGGCAGGTGAGTTTGAGAATAATTTATCATTAAGTTTATCGAAATTGGCATCAATAATGTATTTAGATCAAACCTGGAGTCTATTTACGTAGATGTAGATCGTGGCGCAATTGACGAAGAACGAAAACCTGTTCAAACTCCCATTCTTTCTTCTCACAGTCTGTGGCGACCTCTTCTTTATCGTCACAGATTATGATCAAACTACCTGCACCATCCGTACAACTTATAAAAAAAATCAATTTTATCTTGACCTTGAACAGTATTGACTTTAATTTTTCAACTTTTCTGGCAGTAGCAAAGTTATTGAACTCGAATCGTTCGCCGGAGTCTGCACAGCGTGATGGGGTGCCTTCATGTCCCCAAGATCCACCTTTCCCTCATTAAACCAAAATTTTCCTTTTCCTTTCAACCAAAATCAGTAATATCGTAGAGCATAACGAGGTAAAGTCAGATATGACCACTTTCCTCACTGAAATCAAATCGACAATGCCGAATCACATTCCTCATTTTCGTCATCATGACTTCTGAACACCCACGTTCTTTTAGCATTAAAAAAATTTTCTACCTTCAATAGTAGGTACTACACATGATCAGAAAAAGTATTCCATTGGAAAGATGGAAGAAGAAGATGATTCCAGAGGAAATTTTCACACTGATTATAAGTGGGATCAAGGCACTGGTTTTTGAAATACACCGCATGGAAGTTCTTCGTACTTCATGGGATTTGCAAAATGTCGAACTTTACAACGGTAATTTCAGGAGTTCTATCAACAGAAATTCTTCAAATAAGTCTTGAAGAATGTTTTCGGACTAAATTCAGGCGAGTTCATGCACGGAACTCAAGTCTATTCAGTCGCTCATGTCCCCTCAAATATCAGTTTTCTAATAAGAATTAAATCTGGGAGAACATTTCACATGCAGTTCGACGGGTTTTTTAAATTTTCATAACGATTGTCAAGACCAATTTTAAGTGAAATAATGTGATTTCACATTAAGTGGGAACAGGTGTCAACAAGAAGCTGGACAAAAATTGAAAAAGTTTCTTTTTGTTTAAAATTATTTAAAATTTCAATTCCGAATTGTTCACTAGGAAACAATACGCCCTATTCAAAGGGAAAAAAGATTCCAGAGCAATTTAGATGCTGAGCGTAATGATTAGCGAAGTGGCGTGTGTCTTCTACCTATAGGGTTAGTTGACAAATGAAGAGTGACAGGAAATATTGGCCAAAATTGCATTATTTGTTATGATTTTAAGAATTTATTAATTGGAATAATCGTCTATTCGAAACTTGTTTATAAGCACTATAAGGTCAAGTATGGAAGATACTTCTTGATCGTGATCTAAGTTTAGATTAGGTACCTGATAATTACTCTGCAAGTAATGAGGTACCATTAGCTTCATTTTTGTGTACAAGACGATGTCCTATAGAAAACGTGATCTAGCTTCCATTGCGATTCAAGTGCTGCACTTGCCGTGAGGGTATAAGTAAATCAACCTGACTGACCAAACGTGACTCAATACATCACAAGCTACGAAAGATCTTTTATGACACAAGATAGGAGATGCAACGAGGCGTGTGTCACCTCAAGGGTATGTTGACAAAGTGTAGGTACCTCACCTGCAAGGAGTGTTTGTCGTGGAAAGGCATCTCCCTCACGTATGGATCGAGGCTCGCTAATGCCCTTCCCTCACATCCCCGCGTTCTCCGGAGTATACGTGAGTCCAGCGAACCACTCTGATGAAGATATCTTCTTCACTCTCTTTCTTTGCTTGTCACCTAGGCGTGGCCGGAGGCCAACGTAAGAATTTTCTTGGGAACATCCCAGTAGAAGACCTCCTGGAGATATTTTGTGACCACCGAGAAAAAATTGGCCAGAACTGGTTGAAAGAAAAGATACAAGATAGATAACAGAAACAAAAGTTGTTTCTTCAGGAGCATACGCAGCCCACATTTGTTATACAATTTCCCTCTCTCGAGGCATCAAGCAAAGTACAACTACAGATGAGGATAGTATTCTTTGATTTTGAATACCTGGATTGTTATAAATAAAGATGAAACTACCAGTAGACCTATTGTGCTTCATAAAAGGGAAAAGAACCAACTGGGAACTAAAGTATACAAAGGAAGGTGAAGGAGAAGGCAAGAGGTTCGTAGTGTTGATGGAAGCCCTGCATTCAACAGAAATAAAATGCTTGAGGACTCCAACAATTAGCAGTAATAAGAGCCGAACTCTGACGAGGCCTTATTGAGGAACCGCTCTGATTCTTCCTCCCCGACTCATCATTTCCAAATATTCCAACAAGGAATATGGAAAAACCTGATCATAATTGGACAATTCGAACATGATGGTGACCGTTAGAATGGGAAGCGATAAAATAATCAAAATTGATATCCTAATATCGATGGATCTGACTCGTCGAGTAGAATATATTTTTCCAGTTCTTATCGTCTTATTTTGATGAGCCGTTTTTAAATTAATCTTTGCATTCTGCATTTGGCAAAAACGAATTAAAAAGCAATTTAAAATAGACGACATCGAAAATGGTAGATGATGGGCATTTGCTGATTCAGGATATTATCACCGACATCCACTTTATGGTTATGATCACATGTTGGAGTTAGATCAGATAAATTTTTCAAGAAACCCTGGGAATCTTTAAGAAAACAAAAAAGTTTGGACATTTCTTCATAAGCACCAATTTTGGTTGTTTTGAATCAACTTTGCCTCTAATAAATACTGACCAGCAATCCATAGTCTTAAAAACCGTCAGTCTGTCTATTTAGAAATCTTATGATGATTGGAAGCAGACATTTTGTAACTATTTTCCATGTCATGCTATTTGATGGCACCATTATCTCAACATATCTCCGTTTGCCTAGAATTTAATACGTGATTGAGGCCATGAGTGGCACAAAACTTTGGGTAGACCTGAGCTACAAGATTCGAGATAGAAGTGTAGTTATGAGGAAATTCTGAGTAAGTTTAGGTGCATATTTGAATTGGATAGACAGACAGCTCGAATTCTGCGGACCTATGCACTTTGTCCAGTAATTCAATCGAATCCACACTATCCTGAGCAATGCACGGGTAAATCGTACAGTACACCAACACAAGGCAGCCGAAAAAACGAATGGGGCTGAACGGATGCCTCGTGTACTCAGTTTGAGAGATAAGTGCTTCAACGAACGAAAGAGAACGTTGCACCAATGGTTTAACCCTTTTAAACTAAAGTTTTTGAGGATATTTTGTCATTTTGGTTGATTATCTTCAATATAAAAACCTTTGAAGTCGAGGAAGACAAAAAAATTTAACTCCCCTCAAAATTTGATAGGTACAATTCAAAGTAGAATCAAAAAATCTAATTTTAAATATCCATCCGTCTGCCGTACGCAGCTCTTTCCTTAGTTACTATGGACCGATTTTGAAGAAATTTAGTATCATTTAGGGTCTAGCTGTGCCGCGAAGTTTTTGGCTAGTTTTAGTGACTTCTAAGGGTTGAAAAATAGAGGTTGTAACTTTCTACCTCGAAAAGTCTAGATTTTATGATATTGCTTTTTCACAACTTCGAAATAAATTGAATTTTTAGAATCAAATGAAACCACAGTCACCAAGACTGTCAAGAAGAATCGATGAAACCAGTCAAAAGACTGTTCACTTACGGAATTAACACTAAATTCCATCTGATCAAATGCGATCATTGTTCGTTTCAATGAATGGGGTTTTTGGTGTTGTACTCAGTTGTTCACCTCTGGCTACCAAGAACCTAATTTCATAATGAAAACCCCTCTGATATCGATGTTATTAGTAACGTATTTGATATCGGTTAGTAATAGGTAGCTTTCTTGGAAGAAAATTTTGGAAGAAACTGGCTTCAATGCTGACGAACGATCCATACAGTAAAATAATAAAACATTGTGTAGTAATAAAACATAATTTTTAGCATTATTTATAGTATATTGTATGTGACTATGTCCAAAGTTCAGATTATATTAAGTATAGCTGAAACCCCTAAATTTTTGCCATTAAATTTTTGCCAAAAGTTGCCCCAAACCTCCTTCTTGGGATGTTAAACCTGAGATTGTTTTCATGTGAGTGGAAATTTTTAAAAAATATCCCTCAAATTTCACACACTTTGAATTGTGTAGAATTCAAGTGAAAAGATTTTTGAGTTGGTTATTCGAGGAGTAAATTAATGATAATTGTAAAATTTTTACAATTTCGATATGAGAAAAGTGATTTAAGTCCTGATTAACTCCTTTTAGAACATTATACATACAAATAGGATTAAGATTTTACTTCCTAGAAATCGTCTTGAGAAGTCAAAGAATTCGCGCAATACTGAAAAGCGTTCTATGAAGGAAAACTAGAAAGAACACTAGACTACAAGATCCACCATAGAAGCACGTAAGGATACTGAGAGTCACTTTCTTCTCAAAAACACTTTCGGACAGTTTGACAACGGCACATCTCAAAATATTCTCATTTGCTCTCATTTGACTCCTTGACGAATCGAACGGAAACTGCACGTCAGCTGCTACCTCCGTGACACCTTTTCACCCCATCTCGTCAAATTCGGGTATAGAAACCCCATTCGCAGATAGTCGTGAAATCGGGAAAACGGCCTCTTGAATGGTGTCAGATGTGGGGTCTACCTTTTTCCAGAAGCTAGATTCATTGTGAAGACACCTTCGCCGGGTCCTTCCAATGGTGGTCAGAGCGAGGAGGGGTTTCAAAAGACGATCCCGTGTCCAATCGCTGCAGCTTTGTCAAACTTTAACACCTACTTACCATACATTAGGAGGTACCTACCGCGGCGTTGCCCTTTTTATAGAAAACATTCCCCTGTAGGAAGGAGGGAATTCCTTTATGCTTCTTACGTCTTAAAAACGACACACTCACCATCGAGTCATTTATTCTCGAAAACAAAATTATGATTACATCAGTACTGCAATCATCCCTTTGCTTGCATCTGAGCGGCGTTTCCAATCTAGGTGGGTCAAATCCTATACAACCCTAAGGAGTTGGTTACACAACTGATGCACATCTCAACGAGTTGTTTTGTTATTTGGGATGAGACTCGTAGTTTTGTTTGGAAGAAAGATCATACTCGATAATTCATCTCGTTGGGTACCGGGCAAGTAATAAGGATTAAGTTTCGAAGAGATCAGAAAATTTGTGATTAGCGGTATACTTTACCCACGTAAAATAGGAACATAATTAAATGGTCAAAAATGGTTTATCCGAGTAGTAAGAAATGTCGTAATATTCATATTATGAAACACGATATTCATAATCAGTGTGGTGGTGTTCGAAAGTCAGCAACAACTCATATTATCTCAGAATATGTGATAAAACACGTTGAAATTATGAGCACTCTTCTAGATCCAACTCCCAATTACCCTTCAAATTTGAGCAAAATCTGTTGTTTCAAGAAAATCACATGGGGTACAGATTCAAAATATTGAATTTGGTTTCTATCTATTCTTCGTTATGGCGGGGATGGTATTCATAAGGCATAATTATTTCCTAAGATGGTTACTCAGGCCTGAACCCAATTAATAGCTGAAAATAACATCAAAATCGGACCATTATCTCACAAGCAATCTTGTGTTTTTCTGTTTTTTTCCAGAATGTACGAGTATAGTGGTCTTTACTGATCAGAATGCAATTAAATTCGTAAGGAATCATCTTAGAACCATGAAAGATTTGGACGATTTTGGAGAAATGTGAACAGAGGAAATTAATTTTTTTAAATATTAATTAATATTTTAATATTAATTAATGTTTTTACACAGGCTATCATTGGTCTGAAGGCAATGAAACCCTCCTCAGGGAGATGGGGTTCCTGGTATTCTCCTTCTACAATCACCTTTACGCGGAAATCATGCCAAAAACTTGTTTGCGGGCTTCATCAGTTAGTTATCAACTGTCAAAGTTGGGAGGTTCCCTCTTTGAGCACTCCGTACCGCACGCGTGTAGAAACGTAAACTATTCTAGGATTCTATAAAACCGTCCATATTACGCGTTTTGCTTCCGAGTCTACCAAGGTAGCGGAAGCTTTGTTTTCACTTTTCAAGGACGAAAAAAAAAAGTTCTCCAAAATCAAAATTTCCACTCGCGTTTTGCGTTTTAGACCTTTCTGAACAATTTTGGTTCCGTGTCTGTCTGTCTGTGTGTCTGTCTGTCTGTCATGAATTCCTTGTAACGCGCATAACTATACGAAGTTATTGTCCGATTTCTATGAAATTTTCAGGGATCGTGCGGGTTGGTGTGTAGACGGTCCCCTATGAAAATCATCATCCCCGGACTGATAGAAGCGACTGCGCATGCGCAAACGTGAATTCCTTGTAACGACCATAAGTTCTACATTTTCCGTCCGATTTCAATGAAATTTTCAGGAATGTTACAGATTACTATTTAGATGGTCCCCTATGAAAATCATCACCTTCGGACTGATAGTAGCCACTGCGCATGCGCAAACGTGAATTTCCTTGTAACGGCCATAACTTCCACATTTTCTACTCGATTTCGATGAAATTTTCAGGGATTATGTGGATTAGGTTGTAGATAGTCCCCTATGAAAATCATCATCCCCGGACTGATAGAAGCGACTGCGCATGCGCAAACGTGAATTCCTAGTAACAGCCGTAACTTCAACTGTCCCCCAGGGATCCCGGGTTCGAATCCCAGCCGAAGCTAAGTATTTTTTTTGATCCAATCACATACATCTACTCACTTAATTTTTCATCCGAATTTGATGAAATTTTCTTGGATTGTCTTCTAGGTTGATTCTGGATTGGTATTTTGAGATTAACTACTATGCATCTGATCATCTATATAATCGGGTTATGGATACGAGGAAGTATGTGCTACACCCACTTGGCAGACGTTTCTTTTTTCTTTTTTTTCTATTTTTTTATTGCTGAGGTTTTTGTCAAAATTTTCCGAGGCGAATGATTAGACATACTGCAGAACAATTTTGTGGTCAATATTTATGAAAACTCCAATTCCAACATTTTCGTTTAAAGATAAAAAAGGGTTACTCTTTATTTTCGTAATAGTGCTGGTTTGAGGGAATTTTGGATGAATAAGAATTTTCTGTTGTTCGTTATGGAGCTAAATAAGGAGAATTTTTGGAAAAATAACAAAGAATGATGAGGCTGATATTTTGTGATAGTGTTTTAGACTTCATGGAACAAGTATCTCGTCGATTTATAAATGATGAAATTCTCTTTTATGCGAATTTTAACAAAATGTCGTGATAGTCACAGTGCACTCCTGTTATTTGAATAACTGAAAGCACTTTTTTTCAAGAACCTCTTGTGCTTCAATTTAATGTAAATTATTCGTTTTTCCGTAGTCCTTCAGGATCTGTGAGCCAGTGATTTTTCTGGGTTGCACAAGAATTGCACTGGAGGCTTCCAGAATTATACTGAGATCAAAATACACCAGGGCGGGATTCTACCGCTCGCGTGCAGAATTGTTCTAGCGGAGGCCGCGTGTAGTTAAGGGTTAAGGTACCCGTACAAACCCTGAATATTCCATCTTTATCAAAAGTTATAATTAGGTACGATTTTGTGAGAAAATATGATTATCTGGGTACAAACGGTGAAAGGTTTTCTTCATTCGTTACTTTCTTCAACAGAAACTAGGTTCCACTCTCAATTTGCGCATTCAAAGACATAGAGAATGCAATAGAAGAAGTTTTACGCGTGTGTAGGGCTCAGTAGCTGCGGACGTCGATTCATCTTATGCAGTTGTGCTTTGGAAATCACAAACGTATCGGGACATTCAATTAGTCAGTGTTCGACAATAGGGAACAGGCGATCAGTCAAGCCGTTCTCCAGGAAGATAGGCCGGTCTCGAGGCAACCGCTCGTCTGAATGGAGCCGTAAACAAATATGGACAAATTAGAGAGATCAATTCACTTATTCAGATGTGGTTAAGGAAGCGAGGACGCGTCAATCTTTGAGTCCGGTGACAGCACAATGCAGCTATTCATCCGTTTCCATCCGCGACAAATGGAGACGGAGCAGTCAATAGTATGCAGTTGGTCATCAGATAGAAAGGGGATCTTCTTCTAGATGGATGGAAGGGTTGGGAAGAATGCATGAAAATAATCTTGAGAGAGACAGAGTTTTGTGTATCATCATTGATTGACAAGTTGGCTCAATTAGGTCAAAATTGCAATCTCACATTAAACGAAATTTCGTGTTCGTAATGAGAGTAATATTGTACTTCTGCATTTGTTCATGGTTACACTGACTACTGGCAGTGGGTTTTTTTTAATTACCAATAGTGGGAGCATTCTGGGAACTGATAGGCAGACTCTTTCACTGCGACTTAGAGAGGTCTGCTGTGGAATCCCTCGAGGCTGCATTGGCCTCCTGAGAAGAGTTGAGCACGGACACACAAAACCAGAATTCTTCAGGAAGATCAAGGAAACGCGAGTGGATATTTTAATTTTGGAGGCCTTTTTCACCTCCCAAAATTACTTGGATAGATTCTAACCATATAAATGCCAACAGCTGATCACATAAATCAAAAAAATTGTTTGATCAATTTTTTCAATATTTAATATCGAACCTAGTTACTTCAACTTTTGATGATACAGTGAGAAGTTTCCCTGGAAGCTAAGAGGTATGAAATAGTTCTGTCGTAAAAACCTCTTCTTAATAATATGAGGAATGTGGGAACTGATTGACACACTCCCTCCACTGCGAATTGAATTGAAAAAACGCTGCAAATCATTGCTCAAAGGTTTATTATTTTCTGTATAGATCACCCATCTGTATAGATCACTGGTTCTCCATCAATAGCACCTACCACCATCTGTATTCTCCCTTGACCTTCCCTCTCAAATTTCAGCTTCCTGCGTTCAATAGGATTGAAAATGGCTTCGGAGCTCACTCAGCTGATCAGTGATCTGAGGAGTGAAGAAGATTTCCGCGAATGCTGGAGACGCCTGGAAGAGCACTTCCATTCAATAGAATTGAAAATGGCTTCGGAGCTCACTCAGCTGATCAGTGATCTGAAGAGTGAAGAAGCCTTTGAGCAATGATTTGCAGCGTTTTTTATCCACCAACATTTTTTTTACCTACCAACTTTTTTTTACCTACCAGCTAGGCACTACCTACCACACCATACTGGCCTCACACCTTCACAATCAAGTTTATTAGAAAGAACTAAACGCTTCACACTCGATTGAAAAAATAGAAAGCTTCATATGGAAATTTGATTGCTGGTTACGCAGAAGGCAAAACTGTATACAAATCGAAGAAATGAACAGCGATCGCATTTTAGTCCGATAAAATTTGAACGGAGATTAGACCTCTTTTGCGATTCACACACATGATTCTGTTTTATCGAAGGAAAACCTTCAAGTACTCGTAGGGACCGAACGGTTTGTCCTACAGAGCTCCGAGTGGTCTCAAAAATTTTTAAAAATTCAATACTATTTAAAATCGGTGAAAAAACGATACCTTTATTTCGAGAGTTTTCGAGCTAGGGCACTCTTGAAAATTTCAACCCTTAATTTTCACCCCTTAGAAGTGACCTACATCAACCAAAAGCTTCGCGGCACAACTAGACCCCAAATGGAGCCCATATACCAAATTTGAACCAAATCGGTCCAGTGTTGCTAAGAAAAGTGCCGCGTACGGCGTACGGCGGACGGCGGACGGACGGAATTTTTTTTTATTCGATTTTCGTATTCTACGTACCTTGAAACGTAAAACATCAAATTTTGAGGGGGGGTTAAAATTTTTTTTCTTGCTCGATTCAAAAGGCTTATTATTGAAAATAATAAACCAAAATTTTATTTTTAAACCGCCCGAAGGCTATACAAAGGTCAGTAAGGAAATTAAGATAATTCATTCAATGTAGTTAATCATTATTAGGTAGACAATCGATATAGCTATTCATTACTGGCTACCTACAAGTAGTTAAGGAAATACTCCAATTTACCAGGCAATTGGTTGAGTAAAAGATTCGAAGAAGTGATGGTAGTTGTAGGATGCAAGGTCAATGAGATGTGATCAGATCTTCTTCCTGAATTCAGTAGTTTTCTTTAAATTACGCCTAACTTCGGGGACGATATTCCACAACTTCATGCACCACCAGTGAGATGAGTTGCGCGATGAACTCAGCCGGAGGAACGGAATTTCCAGCTGATTCGCTCGATGAGTGCTACCCATTCTCCCTTTAGAGAATTCGTCTACGTGGTTCCGTACATAGATTAGGCATTCCAAAATGTCTGAGGTCTGTTGTGGAATGCCTCTGAACTACATTATCCTTCCGAAAAGCGTTGATCGAAAAATATTTCTCCCCACTTTTAAGCAAAGCAAGAAGTTGGTGACCTGATTGCTCTGGGGCGCTGTTGTTAGGGTATTCTGGCAATCCACTCCGAACTTAAGTTTATGAAGCAATGGTCTTTGAGGAAGCCTGACTCCTCTTATCCAGCAATTTTTCAGAGCACAGTTAAATTGCATGGACCTTCGCTTGAAAGATCGTGGCAGCAATATAACATCGTTGGTGCACCCTTTTTGGTATCGAAGAAATGTATTCCACCTGAAAACTCCTGTTCTCAACCGCCCTCTTGTCGCTTTTCTCTTCCATAGTCGTTACGTCTTTGGTTCCATAATTTTTCAAACTTAATTTCGTAGCCTCCATAGCCAAAAACACCAGTTAGAATCATAAGTTAAGAATCAGGGCGTTGCAAAACTTTAATCTCCCATTTTTCAACCTTTAGCACTAACCTAAATTCTTCAACGTTAGGGAACCAAAGTCGTGGACGCGGAGAAGGAGCCAAAGCGGTGGACGGACGGATTCTTTTAATTCGATTTTCGGATTCTACATAGGTTCTTGTCAGACGCGAACGCTGACAAAATCTCATGTTTCTCCCTGGGAAACCGAGTCGTGCATTCTTCTTCCCGTTGCTCATTCAAAATCCAAACAAGTCTTTTCTCTCAAAAGTCCACGAAGCCCGAAGGTATCAAGTACTTAGGAACAAGCAGATAGTCGAGTATTTAGATCCGGAGGCAATAGCCCCCAGATCTACCCGATCTACGGCGATAGCCAGTTAGGGAGCTTAGGCCTAGGCAGGACTAGGAAGGTAATTTCAGAACCCCCCGAATCCACGAGTAGGCCGAGAAATAAGTCAGACCTAATCGCTAAAGCCGCAGAGGAGGCGACTCTTACAGTTCTTCTCTTGAAGAGTAAAAAATAAAAATTTTCTTGTCTTTGAATAATTATATTACGCCCAAAAATGATGTAAAACAAAATATTCGTAAAATTTTTCCATTATTATATGACGTAATGGACAATTAAAAAAAAAGTCAGTGAGCATTCAGCACACAAAAGTACGATTTTAAAATCTAGGGCGCTAACCATGAAGAATAAAGAGAACAGTTATGTGGAATTTTGCAACTTATAATTAATTGAAGGATAAAGGTTGGAATTCGGGCAGTTGGTCAGAGTAAAAGCGTGTTTCACGCTAAAATGTTGATTCACATCTGATTACCGACTGCTAACAATAACTAGAAACCATTGTTCACCAAGATAATTAGGAGAGGATCCGAACTCGATTGCATCCATAGAAATATATCTGAGAATCAGACCCAGGAGGTTATTGTTCTGAGGCGTTGTGCCTTACGAATGAATAGGTATTTTGATTGTGAAGTATGCATCGTGGGTGTTCTTCAAAGGAAAAGAGATCAATGCTTCAACAGATAGAACTAGAAGAGATATGAACTCGTATTTTTTTAAATGTTTAAGATTAATGATATTACACGAGCACCAAAACTGCTGGGAGCATACCTGAACTGTTTGTGTGACCTCACTGAGTGATGAGATTTGCTCCTTCATAAATACAAACATTACAAATTCTTAGGTAGGATGAAGGCTTTTTTCCCAAACATGGAAGATATCTCGGATTCTTAGCGATTTTGAGGTATTTGCATCTTTGAAATCTCTGAAGGTTTCTGCATATGATTCCGAAAAGCTAGTGACTTTGCAATCAGGATCTCCGAGAGAGCAAAATTCTCAAATTTCACGCTCACTTACCAAGCAAATATTCGGATTTTGATGATTTTTTGGGTTTGGCATCAGGGTGTCTACACTTTCAATGGGCATAACGTCAGGGTTCGATTCTGCAACGTATTTCCAACAAAAAATGTCTCTTAGCAATTTTCTTTTAACCCACTCAAAATTCTATTTTTTTCACTTTAAAGTTTTTTTTCGCGTTTTCAACCTCACGGCACTGATATGGTCATAACTTCCCTTATTTCTCCTGAAAATTCAAATCTGACTACACCTTTAGAAAGAGCGTTAAATTACCAAGCTACTTAAAGCAAAAAAATTTTTAGCAATAAAATAGTATCAAAAAATTAAGTCAAAAAGTGAACTTTAAATTTTTTTTTGAAACTTGACTTTCTTCGACCAACGTTTTCACTCTAAATCCGAATGATTCCGACTGCTAGAAAGTGGATTTTTCGAAGAAAACCTTCGTTTTTCGTACATAAAATTCGCATCATACATAAAGTAACACCTTTCTACTCAATAAAAATACCGAATTTCTAGCTGATTGAAGTTTTTGTTGAGTAGAAAGGTATTACTTTATGATATCTTCCATATCTACGAATAATGCGTATTTTATGTACGAAAACCGAAGGTTTTCTTCGAAAAATCCACTTTCTAGCAGTCGGAATCATTGGAAGTATCACCATTGGATTCAGCGTAAATAATTACATAGAAAATGATACCAAAATCGTCAAGCCATTTTGAGATCGAGGGGGACCATAAACCGCTTAAAAACACTGGATTTGCTTGTAAAACACACGTTTTTTGACATTCAAACTTCATTTACTCTTTCTTTTTGAATGTTGAACAGAAAAATTGATAAACCGTTGGAAAGCTGACAATTTGAGCATGTTTTCTCCGAAGAGCGCCCATCGAAATGGGCAGGGATTTAGAGTGAAAACGTTGGTCGAAGAAAGTCAAGTTTCAAAAAAAAATTTTAAGTTCACTTTTTGACTTGATTTTTTGATACTATTTTATTGCTAAAAATTTTTTTTTGCTGTAAGTAGCTTGGTAATTTAACGCTCTTTCTAAAGGTGTAGTCAGATTTGAATTTTCAGGAGAAATAAGGGAAGTTATGACCATATCTGTGCCGTGAGGTCGAAAACGCGAAAAAAAACTTTAAAGTGAAAAAAATAGCATTTTGAGTGGGTTAAAAGAAAATTGCTAAAAGTCAATTTTTGTTGGAGATACCTTGTAAAATCGAACCCTGAAGTTATGCCCATCGAAAGTGTAGACACCCTGTATAGTCTTTGCGTGAACAGTTCTGCACACGATACCAAAGACATCCACGAGGTACTCCAAAAGACAAGTGACAAATGGCGTAACTCTGCATTCAGGATCTCAGATAAGGCAAAATGCTGTAACATCACCCTCACATCTGAGCAAAAAGGGCGCCACTGTTTCATCTACTAAGAGGAGCAGAAAGGGTGTATAATCCTTAAAACTACCCTCCTTTGGGGAGCCATGTGCCACACCCACGTGACGGACGTTTAGAACCAAATTTTGAACTTATTCATCCGGGAAAGATCACTTATTGATCTCATAATTGTGTAAAAATCCCCTATATTAGCCTTAATTAAATCAGGCTTTCAGATGCCTTTCAACAGGTAAGGATGTTGAATAGACGTGCAGGTGGCTATAAAGATTCGACAGGGTAGAAGAGAAGTTCAATGCCCAGCTCAATCTGACAATAATTTTATGTAGTTATCACCGGGACAAGGTTCGGTCTCAGACAGACTGATAAGAAGCCAAAACTGTTCAGAAAGTTCTGACAGAGTAAAACTCCAGATTTTTACGTGCTGTATTAACAATTTACATTTGAAAAAACGATTTCACCGCTGCAATCGATGGTATTGCTCATAAATGTCTACAATAAATATCTACTCAAAATATTATAAAATCACTTTCAGCACTCAGTAGTCATATCAATCTGATCATCTGGGGCGATGATATCTGTAGAGGAGTATCTACACTCAAATCCGCGCAATCCCAAAAAATACCATCGAAATCGTATGGAAAATGTGGAAAGTATAGCTCTTACAGGGAATTCACGTTTGCGCATGCGCAGTGGCTATTATCAGTTCCTTGGCAATGCTTTTCTTAGGGGACCATCTATATGAAAATTCGCATGATCTCTGAAAATTTCCTTGAAATTGGATGGAAAATGTGGAAATGATAGCAGCTACAAGGAAATCATCGTTTGCACATGCGCAGCGGCTATCATTGTGGGCGCAATGATTTTCATAGGGGACCATCTACACGCCAACTCGTACAATCCCTGAAAATTTCATCAAAATCGGACTAGAACTTCATAGTTTAGCCTGCTGCAACATGTTTTGGATGACGAGAAGGCTATGTGCTAGACCCACTTGGTAGTCTACCGGAATTTGCTGGTTAACGGAACCCCCCTCATAAAGCATCTCATTTTTGTGAAGCTTAGAATCGGACCTTTAATTTGAATGTACACAAACGGTCCGTCAATCAATCAGTCGGAAAACTCGTCTTTCAATTAATTTTAAAATCTCAAATTTTTTCAAATTTGAAATTTGAAATGTTAAAGTTATCTTCAAAATTGAGTTCAATATCATTTTTTTAAATTAAATTTTTGCTTCACAATCAAGTTTTTCTTGAAGAAATGAGCGTTTCACTCTAAATAGGGAGGATGGTCCCCAATGAATGAGAGGGTGGTCCCCCAGGAATTCGTGGCAGGCGTCCGAGAATATGCCGGAGGGGACGGGTGGGAGGGCGGGAGGGCGGGTGGCTTCGACGAGTCGGCGGGGCGGGGGGAGAGGATGCGGAACAATCTTCCCGAAGTCAACAAAAACCACGTTTTTGACATTTTATGTCTTTACTATGGCACATAAATGAAAAATCGTCACGCGGGGAGCGTTACGCGGAAATTTCTGATGATTTTCGCTTACATAAAATGTCTCTCGTGGTTGCGTACTTGTACGAAAGCTGTAGCCACTGATCGGGAGGAGCAGTGGGCGGGAGGAGCAAGGGGTGGGAGGAGCAGGGGGCGGGAGGAGCAGGGGGCGGGAGGAGCAGGTTATAAAAGGATTTTCCATGAGAAGGAAGGAGGGCGGGTGATTTTACTTCTAAAAAAAACCCGCAAATTATTACACAATGGTTTATTATTTTTCTATATAGATCACTCGTCTGTCTGCAATGAACACGGCTTTGCCATTGTTGCCACCAACCAACACAAAGAAATGAACAACTATCGCATTTCGATCAGCTGAAATTTGAACGGAGATCAGGCCCATTTTGCGATTCACACTCGTGTTTCTGATTTATCGTAAGACCAACCCTTAAATTCTACTCTAGCAATTCTAAAAATTCAATACTTTCTTAAATTGATGGAAAAACAATACCTTTATATCAAAATTTTTTGAGTTTGGGCGTTTTCAAAATTGCAAACCTTATTTGAACTATTTTTACAAATTTTCGACACTTTTAAACGAAGTAAAATGAAATCCGATTGAAACGGGACCACTAACCACGGGGTGAGGAAAGTAGTGTTGAGCCTCGCATCAGGAGTTTCCTGGAATTTTCCTCGTGGTGGGACGTCTTTCGTAGGACGTCTCTCGCTGGATTGGTCAGTCCGAAGGCGTGAGAATCTCAAGAGCGAAGGGGCGTGAAATGGACGTGGGCGGACGGGCCATTAGGCGCGGAAGAATGACGTTGGAAGTGGACGGTCGGAGGAGGAGGAGCGGGGGCGGGGGAGGTGAGGAGGAGCCTCCGTTCAAATAGTCCATTAATCAATTCGGGGTGCCCTCCCAACATTGATACGCCATCTACCCCGGAGGTAACCCCATCGGGTAACCCACACATAAACCTTGTAATCGAGTTTTACACCCTTTAGAGGCGATGGAGAGGCGGCGGTCCGTTTCTTGTTCGGGCGGCGCGGAGCCTTTGACATGATTAGGCATTGCGGTAGGTAACTACTTCATTCGTCCGGCAGGACACAAGAATCAACTAATCGGCTGAAACCTCTCTTAGTGGACACCTCTCTCAGCGGACACCCCTCTCAATGGACAGTTCATCCACCGCCCTAGCATAGACATTGAAGATTCAACATCGATACCATAAAGCACAAAGGCGCTTCGTCCAAAAACGGAATTTTGAGATGAGAAAAACGCATTCACTACTGCAGAATACCTAACGTAATCGCTTATTTCACTAAACTCTTTAATTGCTTCAAGAAATGTTAAAGCTATAATCTTGTTCTAAAATTTAAGAAAAACGTTGCAAATTAATACACAAAGGTTTATTTTTTCTATGTAGATCATTCGTCTGCGAAGAACACGGCTTTGTTACTGTCACCACCAACCATCCAACATCAAGAAAAACATCGATCGCATTTCGTTCAGCTATAATTTTAACGGAAATTAGGCCTCTTTTGCGATTCACTCTCGTGTTTCTGATTTATCGTACGTCCAACCCTTAAATTTTCGAAGGGAACGAACGATTTTTTCCTACAGAGCTCCGCGTGGTCTCAAAAAATTCTAAAAATTCCATACTATCTTGAATTGATGGAAAAACAATACCTTTATATCAAAATTTTTCGAGTTAGGGCGTTTTCAAACTTTATTTTTCGACCCTTAGAAGTGACCTACATCAAACAAAAACCTTTGGGGCACAACTAGACCCCCAATGGAGCCTACGTACCAAATTTCATCAAAATCGGTCAATGCTAAGTGGCAAAAGTGCCGCGTACGGCGGACGGACGGCCAAATTTTTATTCGATTTTTGGATTCTACGTACCTTGAAACGTAAACCAACAAATTTTGAGGGGGTTGACACATTTTTTTTCTTGATCGATTCCAAAGGTTCACTATTGAAAATAATAAACCAAAATTCTGCCAAGTGGGTGTGGCACGATCATGCGCCAGCAAAGAACTCAGCTTTGCCATTGTCACCACCTACCAACCACGTTTTATCTTCACAATCAAGTTTATTTGGAAGATCTACTCGCTTCACACAACATTCGAAGAACTAAAGAATTCCTTGGTTTAGAAATTTTATTACTGGTTGCTAAGGAAGCAAAACCGAGTACAACCCAAAGAAACGATCGGTGATCTCATTTTGGTTAGCTAAAATTTGAAAGATAATCAGGCCTCTTTTGCGATTCATAATCGTTTTTCTGATTTATCGTAAGTTCAACCCTGAAGTTCTCGTAGGGAACGAACAGTTTGTCCTCAAAAGCTATGAGTGGTCTCGTTCGATTCTAAAAATTCAATGGTAGGTACCTATCTTTAATTTCTGAAAAAACAATACTTCATATCGAGAGTTTTCGAGATAGGGCGCCTTTGGAAGTTACATCCCTTCCATTTCACCGCTTAGAACTAACTGACATCAACCAAAAGCTTCTGGGCACAACTAAACCCCAAATTGGAATCCCATATACCAAATTTCATCAAAATCAGTCCATAATAATTAAGTAAAGTTCCGCGGACGGACGGATTTCTTAATATTCGATTTTCAAAATCTACACGTACCTACCTCGAACGTAAACCATCGGATTTTGAGGGTGCTCAAACTTTTTTTCTTGAAAATAATAAACCAAAAAAGAGACTCTGAATTTAGACCTAATAAGACCTAATAAGACCTTCATTCTACAATGTTATGCAATTATTTTCAAGTGTCTAGCAACTAGAAAAACGATTACGGACAGAGAAATACAATAAAATCGGGAACAAGACACCAGCCAACGTCAAACAGCTGCTATTTGCGGCGGCGAAAGAACGAACTGCTTTCCTTCCTTGAGATAATGTGGTTGGATGGATATGTTATGTATTGCCATGCGTGGGCTAATTAGTATCCATGGCTCATCTTCCAAGTCTTCTACATTCAAGGTCACGAAACAGTTTTCCGGCTGTTTGCAACAGCTGTTAGCGTGGTAGTGGGGGTATGGCAATACTGGACCCCGCGCTGATAGGGATGGCATATCGAATGAAATATATCGATATATCGATCAAACGATATATCGTCAATGAGATATCGATACCTTCGATATATCGGAGAAAATATATCGATATTTCGATATATCGGAGAAAATATTTCGATTTTTCGACGTATCGGAAGATCTACTTTAAAATGTCACATGTGAAGTAGGTAAGTGAATTTAATAGTTTTAAAACAATATAAAAATAATTTAGGATCACATTTATGGACATATCGGAGTATCTACTAGGAAAAACTTGAAGAAGTAAGTAGGTAGGTGAATAGAAAAGTTACTAACATCATTTTGAGGGAATTATATCGATATACTCGACATATCGGAAGATCTATTTGGAAAAACCGTGTGAAATACGTATTAACCTACTTTCAAAAGTTACTGGGTATGAATGATCGAAATTCATTGTTTAAAAACTGGAAAAAAATGCGAAAATGTCATTGCAATGTTAAATTAATTTATAAATTGACAGGGGTATAGGTACTGTGGACGATCATGATCCTTCAAAATTGAAAATAATTGTCGTGAAAACCTGCTTCACTTCGTATAGTAGGTAGTTTTAAGCTGGACGAGCCTCCATTAATTTTGGCTTAAGTCAAGTATTTGAGCCTTGAGAGCCACTGTAGGTGAATACTATGTACACAATCATGTTTGAGCTGAAGTCAACAGTCTGCAATCAACCCATCAGTAGTTACCTACAAAATTTGGAATAAAATTACTTGATGTTTTCACAAGTACAGGCGTCCCTTCTCGTCCATTCATTTCAAAATTTAATTTTTACTAAAAAAAAAAAAAATGTTTTTACTTGAAAACAGGTCGCGATATATCGTTAAATATATCGATATTGACCGATAATATCGGTTCTCTATATCGATATAAATATATCGATATATCAAACCTAATATATCGATATATTTCATATATCGATATATCGTTGCCATCCCTACGCGCTGACCCCCCGCCACCCCACCGATCGTCGCCTTTCACTCTAAACAGTCCCGAAAAATTCATTTTTTGGAACTGCTTGCCTTGCCTCGCAGAGTACCGGAGACAAGCCTTGCATCGCCCGCGCTAGTTCGCGTATCATCCGCAACCGTCGTAGTTACCGACATTTTCAACACTCAGGTGTGTTGCGGGCTAGTATCCAAGGCAAAATACGTACTTTCTTATTCCATTTTCCTATTTAATCTAACTTCCTTGATAATAACGAAATAGTCCCTAAATATTATAAACGTTTTCCAAAATCGGCTAAATATTACTTGCAAAAATGGAAATATAGGAGAATCTCAACAAAAATTAATTTTTTTATTTGCATATTTGTAGTAAGGCAAACAGTGTTTGCTATGTTTGCCTGGAGGAGGCGCCACTACCAATTGAATAGATGACCAGATGATAGCAGTTGATCTCAAAACATCAATCTCTAAATGGGCAGTAACAGTGTAAAACAGCGTAAGTTGAAAAAACGAAAATTTTCAGGAGGTTTAAAAAACTTCTAAATGACTTGAAAGTGGAAGTTTTTTACGTTTCCTGAAAAATATCGTTTTTTTCAACTTACGCGGTTTTACATTGTTAGGAACTGTCGAAATACCTTGCACTACCCTCATAGGGGACCATCTAAACGTCAACCGGCACAATCTCTGAATATCGTTGGAAAATGTAGGAGTTATGGCTGTGGCAAGGAACTCACGTTTTGGTTAGTTTGGCAATTACTATTAGTCTGGAGGAGATGATTTTCATAGGAGACCATCTACACGCAAATATGAGCAATCCTAGAAAATTTCAACTAATTTGGATGACAAATGTAAGTGTTATGTCTGTTAGAAGGATTTTACGTTTGCGCGTGCTACTGACAAAGGCCTTGATTTTCATAGGGGGACCATCTACAACCTAATCCGCATAATCCCTGAAAACTTTATCAAAATCGGATGAAAAATGTCGAAGTTATGGCTGTGGCGAGAATTTCAAGACAGACAGACTCATAGACACACAGACAGACACGGAACCAAAATTGTTCAGAAAGGCCTGGAACGTAAACGCAGGTGAAATTATCGATTTTGGAGAACTTTTTTTTCAACCTTGAAAAGTGAAAACATAGCTTCCGCTACCTTGGTAGACTCGGAAGCCATAAAACATGTAGGAGATGGATGGTCATAGCGCCTGTGTGCTTTATGGTATCGGTATAATCGAATCTCTGAACGCAAGACCAGTTTAACCGGTCTTAGCGAATTCCAAAAGAAAAACACAGCAAACGATGGTTTATTGGCTTCTGTGTAGATCACCCGCCTGCAAAGAACCTGACTTTTCCATGTAGGTGCTGCCTAATACCAATAACATCAATAAAAGTCTGCCAAGTGGGTGTGGCTCGTGGCATATTTCGGTTGTACGGATAATCCGGTGCATAGTAGCTAATCTCCAAAATAATCCAAGAGTATCTTGAACTGCCTTCCATCTACACGCCAACCCGCAAAAATCCTGAAAATGTCATCAAAATTGGGAGGAAAATTGAGAAGTTACGGCATTTATAAGGTTTTTAGGTTTGCGTGATTGCAAATGGTGCAATTTGGCGCTATAGAATAATTAGGTGAGTTATCAGTATTTTAGTTTCGTTCCCAAAATTTAGTTTTGCCGTAGTGATTTTTATTGTTTTTTAATGCTACCACAATTCTGCTAGTTATCAATTTTTTTACTCCAAAAATTTTTATGAGTGAGAACTGGATGGAGATATTAAGGCCCTCCCCCTCCCTCACCTCATCTTTGACTAACATTGAGCTCAAATTTCTGAGCAGCACCATGAATACGTAGTTTCCCCACCACCAGTAGTAAGGAAGCCCAAACTACGCCAAAACATCTCTTTGAACCTGGGATTCGTCCGTGAAATCACATGAAACGGAGTTGAAAATACCAAAGTTGGACAAGAGGTTACACGAGCGTGAGAACGGATCCTCAAACCCTTGAGGAGAACACGGATTTATGCCCACAAGACAAACACTCTTCAGCAAGACACACTTAGCTCGGATAATGTGACAAACAAACAAACTAAGAGCATGGGAACTCGATTAGGAGTTACCGCATCTTCGAAAAAACAAATCGGAACAACAAATAAATTGTCGCTACAAATAACATCCTTCTCAGGCAGGTCTGGCCAGAGCTCACCGAGGAAGCGGGTTGGGGATTCTCAAGAATTCAGGGCTCGTTGGAAATGTGTACCTGGATAAATCACTCGGAACCTCTGTTCTGTTTTTGTGTTTTACGTTCCTTCTTTTGCAAGGAGCACTGTGCTTCTGATTGGAAAGGACCATAACTGTGCCCACCTGTGGTTCATAACTGGAGTATGTGATCAGACTGAGTACGGGCGATTGCAAGTAAGTAAACTGCCAGTTAACCCAAGTCTGAATTTATTTGAAAATAAAAAAGACAATTAAAAAACGTCTGCCAAGTGGGTGTGGCACATAGCTTCCTCGTATCCATAACCCGATTATATAGATGATTCGATGCATAGTAGTTAATCTGAAAACACCAATCTCTAAGTACCTTTCACTACCCTCATAGAAGACCATCTACACGTCAACCGGCACAGTTTCTGAATATTGTTGGGAAATATACAAGTTATAGTTGTAACAAGGAAATATGCGTTTGCGCATGGGCAGTGGCTACTATCAGTCTGGGGGCGATGATTTTCATGGGGGACCATCTACAAGCCAATCCGCACAATCATCAAAGGTTGTGTATATGATGATATTTCATCTAATTCGGATGAAAAATGTAGGTGTTGTGGGTGTTACAAGGATTTTGAGTTTGGGCATGCGTAGAGGCTACTGTCAATTTTAAGGCCTTGATTTTCATTGGGGACCGTGTACTACTTAATGTTGTACTATTTAATCCGAAAATGTCATCGAAATCGGATGTAAAATGTGGAAGTTTTGCTGTTACAAGGATTTCATGACAGACACACAGACAGACAGACACGGAACCAAATTTGTTCAGGAAGGTCTGAAACGTAAAACGCGAGTGGTAATTTTGATTTTGGAGAACTTTTTTTTTCAACCTTGAAAAGTGGAAACAAAGCTTCCGCTACCTTGGTAGACTCAGAAGCAAAAGGTGAACTCTGCCTAGGAACTCCTTTGATAATGAATAAATTATTGCCTTACAGATAACTAAAAAACTATAGACTGTGTTCTAAATCCCGATAACAGAGTTCTGTCGAAATGCCGAGAAAAATTAGTAAAATAAATTGACCGACCGATTCTTGTGGATCAGGGCAGCTACTCGTCGAGACTGCACCCAGGCGGTGGAGGAATCCTTCCCACGGAGAATTTGCAGTACTGAATCGACTCGGCACACAACCGTTGCTGCTTCCTGAAGGAAAGTACTGAAAGCAGAAGGGCACGTGGTGACATAATATGTCATATTATGACGGGCTGAGGAGGGTTAATCGGTCGTGGTACTTACATCGATCGACAATGGTACAAAAAGGATTGATGGTCCAGTCGCCTCATGCAGAATCCAAGAATCGAGGATGAGAATACTGGTGATCTCATCAACCAGACGGACAGTTGTAGGTAGTCACGTTAAATTAGAAGAGAATATGGAGCTATGGCCTTCGACGATGAACTGAGGAACTGCAGAGGACCTGCAGGCTCCAGCAAGCAGGAAGGCCTCTCATTGGGTGCTTGACGATAGCGACAGTGGCATTAGGCGCAGGCACAACGTTGGGTATCCTGTGAACATTTGTAATGAATGAGGGCACGAGAAATCATCAAGAAATAGCGAGGAATAAAGAAAACAGTGCTGCTGCACGTAAGAATCTGCATTGACAATCCCACTCCGACAAGTAAAGTACTAAAATTGTTCAAAAAGCTCAGACACGAGGTTTTCTCACCTCAGACTTCTGAGGTTCTCCTTTTTTATTAACCTGCTAATTAAGTTTTCTTATCTTCGATACTGAAGACGTAAAATTGTTTTCAAAAATATAGTTTGGGACAAATATTACAAGGCAGATAGTAAAAAATTCTCGAAAAACTCAATGATTTTAGTATTTTAGTTCTTGTAGGACTAAAAAATTCTTTGAAAAGTTTTTTACTCGTTTTAATTTTTTTTAACGATTATTTTACTCACCAATTCATCATTATTAGTTTGAAAGCAAAAAGTGTTCCATACCGGGTGAAACTCACAATCCAATAAGAACCTTCCAAATCAAAGGCGACTACGTTTTCAACCTTGAACGTTGATCCAGAATGAGTCGAATCGTACTGCTCATAACGAATTTCCATAATAGCCATGAATTTTACCTAGAGAATGTAATCAATTCAAATGTGCCTATCAACTAGATAAATACCTAAAAACGATGCTGAATACTTTTTTTAATTTTCAGGCAGTAGCGCGGAATATGCAAGTAAGATGCAAATGCCACGGCGTCTCAGGTAGTTGTGAACTCAAGACTTGCTGGCGAGCTGCCCCCGACATGCGACAGATCGGACAGGTCCTGAAGGAGCGGTTCAGGGAGGCCGTCATGGTCGAAGAAAGCAATCAGGGAGGTCCCCAGGCTGCTTTCCTCGAGAAAAAGAGGAGGAGACGGAGAAAGAAGAAGAAGAAAAGGAAGAGGAAGGTGAAGGACATGCATCAAAGCCTCGTCTTTTACGAGAAATCTCCTAGTTTCTGCGATAAAGATACTACGATGGAGGTGAGCATCGAATTCATTATTAATTAATGCGGATTTAAATAATCTAATCTGAGAAACCGCAGCTCCGCTCGGAGTCATGTATTCATTGAAGTGATTTGGAGGGAATCAGATTAGCTGTGAAACTGACAAAACCCGCTTCCCTTCAGTGAAGAAAACGTTGAAAACGGAGAATCGATTTTAGAAGGCAAATTATCTCCAGATTAGATCACATAGTCGTTACGTAGTTACGTTTTTGGTTATCGTATTGATAAAACGCTGCAAATTGTTACACATCGGTTTATTATTTTCTGCAAAAATTACAGCATTTCCATGATGTTTCGCTACCAACCATATTTTCGCCCAACATTCACTATCAACTTTCTGTTTAAATAGACAGAAAGAACCTTCCTACTTGCAATAGCATCGCTCACCGAGAGTTGTGGTTGTCCTCATAATATTCTCAAAGAAATTTGGTTCTCGGATGCTAAGGAAGCACAACTGAGTGACATGAAACTCAGTTCGAAGAAAAATAAAAGATCCCATTTTATCACCTCAATTTTGAAAGGAAATTTGGCCTGCTTTTGTCGGTAATCATTATTGAGATTCCTACTCGTGTTTCTACTTTATTATTCGTCCCAACTTTAAGACTTCATAGGTAGAGGACGGTTGGTCCTTCAGAGCTCTGAGTGGCCTCATTCGATTCTAAAAATTCAATTCTATTTTAATTAAATGACAATACCTTCATATGTATACAAATTTTTTGAGGTAAGGTGCTTTGAAACATTTTTTTTCACTTGTTTTATTGGACCAAGTTACAACTTATAAGCAACATTTTTCTGATACATAGTTGGTGTACGTGAAAAAAACTAAAATACTTCACTTAGTTCTAATTTTGCTTCCGAGTCTACCAAGGTAGCGGAAGCTTTGTTTTCACTTTTCAAGGACGAAAAAAAAAAGTTCTCCAAAATCAAAATTTCCACTCGCGTTTTGCGTTTTAGACCTTTCTGAACAATTTTGGTTCCGTGTCTGTCTGTCTGTGTGTCTGTCTGTCTGTGTGTCTGTGTGTCTGTCATGAATTCCTTGTAACGCGCATAACTATACGAAGTTATTGTCCGATTTCTATGAAATTTTCAGGGATTGTGCGGGTTGGTGTGTAGACGGTCCCCTATGAAAATCATCATCCTCGGACTGATAGAAGCGACTGCGCATGCGCAAACGTTAATTCCTTGTAACGGCCATAACTTCTACATTTTCCATCCGATTTCAATGAAATTTTCAGGGATGTTACAGACTAGTATTTAAATGGTCCCCTATGAAAATCATCACCTTCGGACTGATAGTAGCCACTGCGCATGCGCAAACGTGAATTCCCTTGTAACGGCCATAACTTCCACATTTTCCACCCGATTTCGATGAAATTTTCAGGGATTATGTGGATTAGGTTGTAGATAGTCCCCTATGAAAATCATCATCCCCGGACTGATAGAAGCGACTGCGCATGCGCAAACGTGAATTACTTGTAACAGCCGTAACTTCAACAGTCCCCCAGGGGTCGCGGGTTCGATTCCCAACCGAGGCTAGGTAATTTTTTGATCCCATCACATACATCTACTCACTTAATTTTTCATCCGAATTTGATGAAATTTTCTAGGATTGTCCAGATTAGCGTGTAGATGGTCCCCTATGAGGGTAGGGGAAGGTACTTAGAGATTGGTGTTTTGAGATTAACAACTATGCATCGGATCATCTATATAATCGGGTTATGGATACGAGGAAGCTATGTGCCACACCCACTTGGCAGACGTTTTTTTTTGTGAAGCGTTTAATTGTGCTTTTACTTGGGGAGCGAATACATCACTTAGTTCTAATTGTCCTGAAATTTGCATTTCATGATGGTCACATTAAGTGGGTTAGATCGTGTGGCTTGGTTCTCTTAAGTCTTCTAAGCAGATCATCTGTGTTGAGAAGCTGGATGACATCCTCATTTACATGATCTTGGAGCCTTAAAAGGTGATTCATGGCTTGGCTGCTAATGACCTCATTGACAGATTCAATCTTCAGCTCGTAGTGAAGTCTGTCATTTCTAAAGTATGTGAACGCATCAACGCAGTATCGCAGAGCATTATTCTGGAAGTGCCCAATGATGTCTCGGTTGCTCTGGGCCGTGCACCCCCACAGTTGTACACCGTAAGACTACACAGGCTTTAGGACTTGCTTGTACATTATGAGCTTGTTGTGGACAGACAATTTTGACTTCGGCCCATCAGCCAGTACATTTCTGAATTTAAAAAAAAAAAAAAGCTCAGCTTTTTTCTTTTTGACGTTGGACTTCCACCTTAGTTTGGCATCCAGCGTCATTCCAAGATATTTCGCTTCATTGGCATGCGGTATCACCTTGTTATCGAGAAAGGCTGGCACATATTAACTCTCCATCTCACTGTCCAATCATGAATGTGGGAGATACAGAAATTTAGCTTGGTAACTGATTCACTGTTTGTTTCCCCAGTCGCTATAATTGCAGTTATGAAAATTTCAACCCCTATTTACTAACTAGGGGTTTAACTACTTTAACTGACACTTAAAATTAAAAAAAAAAACAAAAGTAAAACTAGACCCCAAATAGAGCCCATATAGCAAATTTCATTGTTATGTCGGCGTATCGGCGTGTGAAGGCGATGGTCTTCACGTCGGCTTGTCGATTCTATTGGTCCCTACTCAACGAAGGTGGAGGATGGGACAGCACTTTCTGCCCGGCGCGGGTTACTGCCTACCGCATGCAGGAGTGCTTAAGGAATTCAGCTCAGCTACGATCCTCGGCGCGATTGCTCGCCGACCGGACTAGTTGGGGGCAGACAACTTCTAGGTGAAATGGGAGCAGTGGCCTTATCGCCTACGGAGACCTCCGAGGAAGTTTGGGCTTCTGAGAGAAGGCGAGGTAGAGCAAGAAATAATCAAGTCGAGTTTTCGAAGACGAATGCATGAAGGGGAAGCCCTGAGTCCTCCTTTTTTATTGGTTAAACAAGATAAGTGGAGAGTGGAGGAAGGTGACGTCAAGTGACGTGTTCGTCCCCTGTACCTCGCCTTACCTACCTGGCATGATGAGTCACTTAGGGTTTCTCTTGTGTCCTTTATTGGAGAACTAACATATCTAAGAGTATGATTCATTAGATTCATCAAAATCGCTCAATTTAATAACATAAAAGTAAACCTTCACATTTTTAGGGGGGGGGGGGGGTTAAACATTTAATGAACCAGTGGTTGACTTGAGATTTGAATTCATTGACATTGAAAGAAATTGATGTGACTATTGGGACTTATTACTTACAGATGCCTGGCACCACGGGGAGAGTCTGCAATAGAAGCAGCCGAGGAGTAGACGGCTGCAGCTCGTTATGCTGCGGTCGAGGCTACAACATCATCCGACGACGGCGAACGGATCGCTGCAACTGCAAATTCGTCTGGTGCTGCTACGTGACGTGTAAAAACTGTACGACAGACGAGTGGATCACTGTATGCAAGTGAAAACACCCACCGGGAAAGGGTTAAGAAGGACTGAATGGAGAAGTGGATCTCGAATGGTCTCTCTTCTCAGGGATATCTCGAGCAGAACAAAAGCTCCTCGCCCAGTAAGACAGTATTACTAGCAAGGTCTCCATCAAAGATGGAATAAGGAGGAAGGAGGTACGAGCGTTCTCATACGAATTACTATACACCACATCGTTTGTAACGATTTTGAGTTCCTTCTGTGGTGGATGAAGTATTCAATGATTAATTTTCGTTTCATCACCCACACAAACAAGAAGCACATTATTCTTCTTAAAATTGGCTTAATATGTTTATCTGCCTAATGGACGGATCTTAAACTTCCCATATGAATTTCCAACGGGAAATAACTCAAGCTATATTTACACTTGCATCAAAGCAGAAGAACAAGTGAGGCATTCGGCTTTGGAGTAGATGGGAGTGAGAAATGTTGTTCGCCCAAAGTTGAAAATGAAACCACAAGTTTCGTGCATATCTTGCGTCCTCCCTACCCATTAGTCTTCACAAAAATTATCATGTTTCTTCAATTGGACTATGGTTCTAAGTTGAGGTTTGATGTGAACGTATTAGTGAAATTTTCACTTTAGATGAAAACCTTTCTTAATTTATAAGAAATATGTCTTATTCTCAAGAATACGATTCATGGCGAGTTTTCTCCTTTTCATATAACTTATGAGCCACAGTTTACATCTCACGAGCATTCGCGTCATTCTTGCGGCAAGAGGTTGCAGCAGACGCGAATGTATTGAGTTGAAACGAAATAGGAAACACAAGTAGGGGAAATAAAAGCGCACGAGCTTATGCATAGCGTTATTTCCTTTAAAAATTAATCAGTAATTACTCAAAATCTCTCAAAAAACAAAAACCAACAAGTCTGTCCTATCACCACTATGCCTATTGATAGTTGCAAAAATGTACAGTTTGACAAAACCTTCTCACATATTTATTCAAATGAAATTTCTCCAGTAAGTTGTACAGGTACTTTCAATTTTCCGGGCACATCTCAGAGCCTGGTGACGTTACCTCCAGGTTTTTCACACTCTCTTGATCTCCTTCGGAAATATCAATTTCTTTCAAGACCAACTTCCACAAAGCAGTCGACACTAGCTGATGAGCCCGAATAGCAAGCACGTGCATAGGCGCTGCCTGAATATGCTTCACACTGTTGTCAGCCTATGTTGTCACACTGTTGTCAGGGGAGAATCCTGACTAATGGCAGTCCAAGGGTCAATTTTCATCTCGAAAAACCATTTATACGAAGTTTCAACCTTGTACGAATTTATTTAGTCAAATCAGAAAAGTTATTGCTTCCGAGTCTACCAAGGTAGCGGAAGCTTTGTTTTCACTTTCCAAGGACGAAAAAAAAAAGTTCTCCAAAATCAAAATTTCCTCTCGCGTTTTACGTTTTAGACCTTTCTGAACAATTTTGGTTCCGTGTCTGTCTGTCTGTCTGTGTGTCTGTCATGAATTCCTTGTAACGCGCATAACTATACGAAGTTATTGTCCGATTTCCATGAAATTTTCAGGGATTGTGCGGGTTGGTGTGTAGACGGTCCCCTATGAAAATCATCATCCCCGGACTGATAGAAGCGACCTGCGCATGCGCAAACGTGAATTCCTTGTAACGGCCATAACTTCTACATTCTCCATCCCATTCCAATGAAATTTTCAGGGATGTTACAAATTAGTATTCAGATGGTCTCCTATGAAAATCATCACCTTCGGACTGATAGTAGCCACTGCGCATGCGCAAACGTGAATTTCCTTGTAACGGCCATAACTTCTACATTTTCTATCCGATTTCAATGAAATTTTGAGGGATGTTACAGACTAGTATTTAGATGGTCCCCTATAAAATTCATCATCCCCGGACTGATAGAAGCGACTGCGCATGCGCAAACGTGAATTACTTGTAGCAGCCGTAACTTCAACTGTCCCCCAGGGGTCGCGGGTTCGAATCCCAGCCGAGGCTAAGCATTTTTTTGATCCTATCACATACATCTGCTCACTTACATTTTTCATCCGAATTTGATGGAATTTTCTAGGATTGTCCAGATTAGCGTGTAGATGGTCCCCTATGAGGGTAGTGAAAGGTACTTAGAGATTGGTGTTTTGAGATTAATTACTACTCATCGGATCATCTATATAAACGGGTTATGGATACGAGGAAGCTATGTGCCACACCCACTTGGCAGACGTTTTTTACTGCATTGGTCATGCTTCCAGGCGTAACTTCACTTCTTATGATATAATTACTACCTGGATGACATTAGTATGAATTTTACACTCACAATGGAAATATTTGAATTGAATATTGTAATAATTTTGTTTTCTGACTGCAATATGCTGAAATATTCCAAAAAATCTAGCTGAATATAGATGATTAGAAGTTTGAAATTCGTATATCTCCAAAATCAGCTATCAGCGGAACTTGACGCGGGGTTTTCGCTTGTATCACTCAGGAAACTTTAGAACGGGGAAATGAAAATAATAAGAGCCCATGTATCGCAGAATTTTATGTTGTACCACTTTGATTCAGTGACAATTTTAATTTGGAGTAGCGGTTTTTGTGTTAGAAGCCTTTGAACGTGAGCAAACACCACTTTTCAGCCAAGTTCCTAAAAATCGCCGATCTTTGACGAGCGATTGTGGCTAAACCGCTGAACCAATTTTAATGTGTAAATAGTTCATTGGACGCATAATTTAATGATCTTCAATTTTTGTACCAATAAATTTTTCTGGCAGATGGAGCTATAAGCCAAAAAGTGAAAAAAGGGCCAAAATTTCGTGGTTTTTCCGAAATTCCACCCCCTTCCACCCCATCAATCGCTAGAGACTTTTTTTAGCACAGTTTATTGCCAAAAGGAACATCTCCACGAAGTTTCAACTTTAGACGAATTAGTTCGGATCTTATCCCCTTATTGAGCCCATTTTTACTGTACTAAGGTTATCCTTGAGACGAAAGTCAACCACTTTCGAAAGTGACGTCTCATGGAAATACATGGAAATAAATTATCGTCTCAGTCAAAAAGCTACGTTTACCTTGTCAAGTCTCAGAAAGCCTCCGTGAGTGAGATCGATTCGTGACCACCTGGAGACATCTCTGATCAGACCACAAAACTGTTGACTTTTGTAGATAAGGCTGCAATCGACCTACCGAATTACTAACGAAAATTTGTTCAAACGTAGATTTTTGACTCAATGATTAGGAACTAGTAGTTCTTTAGACAGATCAGTGAGAAATCTCCAACATTATTACGTAAACATTCATTCTGGTGCCTCTCGATGTTTCAAGCAACACATTTATTTGAATCCAAACCGGTAGCTTTGTGATTGCAAGGCCCTTTACGTACTAGAAGGGCCCAGGCGTTCAGAATAGGCAGTTGGTAACACATGCTGGCTATCCGCATTGCCTACCATCTCCAAGGCGGTGGTTCTACAACCCAGTAATCAAATAGGGATGGGACATCGAACGGAAAACATCGATGTCGATGTCGATATTTCATAGAAACATTGATATCGATGAAACATCGTATGAAAAACATCGACGTGTTTTGCAAGCAGGACATGTAATTCTCTTGTCAACCAAATAGAATCAAGGGAGAAAACCTGAAAAGGCCGCTCTTCCTCCATTCATAAGAAGAGGATTATTTCTCCTAACATGATTCATTTTTATTGGATAACCTACTCCATGATCATTTTTTTTTTCATTCGTGCTAAATTTTTCCGCTTTTCCATGCTTTTCATTTTTTATTTTGATATTACATAAGTACCTCAATTATTGCTTCAAACATAAAGAGATTTTTTCCTATTGTTTTCCTGTAGTTATCTTGTTATACATGGTGTCTCATATATTATCCACCAAACTTCGGGAGTAGTTTCTACAACTAATGTGCAATAAAAAGTGTCTCCTAGCAATTTTCTTTTAACCCCCTAAAATCCAACTTTTTTTACTTTAAAGATTTTTTTCGTGTTTTCGACCTTACACCATTCAAACGGTCGTCTTAAATAAGACTCAAAAATTATAAATAAGTATATCGTTGGAAATAGCGTAAAATTTCTCAATACATGAGCTGTTGACCCGTCGAGAAAAACAGAACGCTAGAGTAGTATTTTTACCTCAAACTTGAAAAACAGTCAATATCTATATTTGGTGAAAATGTTGATGATTTCCTCATTGAAACAAGGTATTTGCCAGAGGGGCTCAAAAGCTTAAAAACTGCTCCATTTCATCAGCTTTCCAAAGATCACCCAATTTTTAGTTTTACTGTGAAATTTGAGGGAGAAAATGGTGTTTCAATGCGAAAAAACGTGTATTCCAACGAAATCGACGGTTTGAAGTGGGGACGTGGTGCTTGGGAGGAGGGGCGGCGGAGCAGACCCGGATTCCTCCCGTCCAATCGTCAATTTCGTTGGAAAAAATGTACGTTTTTTCGCATTGAAACACCGTTTTCTCCCTCTAATTCAACAGTGAAACTAAACATTGGGTGACCGTTAAAAAGCTGATGAAATGGAGAAGTTTTTAGGCTTTTGAGCCTCTCTGGTAAATACCTCGTTTCCATAGGGTAAAATCATCAAAATTTTCGAAAAAAAAACAGAAATTGACAAATTTTAAAGTTTGAGGTTAAAAAAACTACTCTAGCGTTCAATTTTCTCAATTGGTCAACGACTCATCTATTGAGAAATTTCACGTTCTTTCCAACGGTATCCTTATTTTTAATTTTTGAGTGCAATTTAAGGGAGTTATGACCGTTTTAAAGGTGTAAGGTCGAAAACATGAAAAAAATCTCAAAAGTCAAAAAAGTCGGATTTTAAGGGGGTTAAAAAAAAAATTATCGGAGACATTTTTTGTTGAAAATTAGTTGTAGAATCGACTCTCAAAGTTTGGTGGTAAAATATGGGACACCCTGTAGTCATAAGTAGAATGATGAATGAAAGGTATGTGGATTTCTTCTAATTCCAAGAAAATTCAATTTATTTATCTCGTCTCGAGTTTGGATTTTTTCTAGTTTCTTTCCAGTACCTAGTAGGGCCAAATTTATCAAACGATATTATTAGATCATCTCCTCGACTTATCGATATCATCGAACCAAAACATCGATATATCAAAAACATCGATGATACGAGCAAAACATCGATGTTTCGATATTATCGATATCGATGTACCATCCCTAGTATCAAATGATAAAACATTAAACTCTTGAAAATTACACAAATTATTAGTTGCAACGTTAACTAAATTATTGAACTAAACGTTTTCTTACCAAAACAGGTTTATTCTTATGAAATTATTGTTACTCCTTCCTCCTCACCAAAATCACGCAAAAGTATGAAACTAAATTTCTTGATTTTCCACTCCAAAAGTGGCAGAGAAGTTTCCACAAATACGTTGTACATTTCGTTAATCAAAACCCACCAAATGGACTGATTTTCTTGCCAATTATGTAAATAAGAATCGTCTACGTTCTAAGTATGTAGGTACCTAACATTGTTATATTTAATGTATTTATCGTTAGATTTAATGAACCATTTGTCCGATTATCGTCAACAATAACGACTTATTTTTAAGTTAGGCGGCAATCCCCGAGGAAATACATTTTTTTAATGTAGGAAAGTGGAGTTTATTATTCCAAACTTATTTACACGAGTAAATTAAAATGAATTGAACCGAATAAATTTGAAATTGAATGTTGCTTTTGAATGTTCAAAGGTACAAACAGTTCACTCGGATAAAACTTTGATGGTGACAAAATTCAAAATTATCTTGCAAATAACCGATATTTGCACATTTTAAATTATCTTAAACGAATATGACAGGGATCAACGAACCTTCGTGATACCAATCGTCTGTTTTCAGATGTAGTTGCATTTTCGCTCCGATTATGTAAATTATGTAATGTAAAAAATGTATTTATTGAGGGGATGAGCCAATACCGAATACAGTGTACAGTATTATTACTGCTAGAGTGAACATACATAAATTTAGCTTACGCATTTTATTTATTGATCCGATACAAGTTAGTTAGCCTGTAATAATTTCCTTTCGACATGTGAGGTTCAAGTTAGTTTTCCATTTTATTATGTTACGAATATTTCAATCAAGTTCTTCCATCACAAATGTGTGTTTATACCAACTGAAAATTTATCTTCACATAGGGTGTCCGATGTTAAGAACCGGACAACTTTGGGAATCGATTCTACAACTAATTTAAGTAAGAAAATGTATCATAGCAATTTCGTTTTAACCCCTTGTTTTTTCAAGTTTATACTTATATATATAAGTATATACTTTATAGTACCATAACTACCTTCATTTACCGTAAAAATGTAAAAATAAGGGCACCGTTGGAAAGGGCGTCAAGGTTCTCATCATTCTATTGCCTAAAAAAAAACTCTTTTCGGGGCTCTGATGGGTGAAAAATCAACTCGTAAAGTAATTTTTGTCAAACTGCCGAAATCTCCTATTTTTCTTTTGGTTGTTAGGGTATCACAACTGCATGGTTTTTTGCGTACCTCAACACCAAAAACTGCGTAAAAGTCTCAGATTTTCAATGGTATAATCAAACAATCTTTTACAAACGAATTTAGGGTAGAAATTTGTGTTTGAACGCGGAAAAAACGATTCCGGGGATGAAAGAAGGGTGGGAGGAGCTGCGGCGGAGTGGACCCAAAGTCCACTTCAAAACGTCGATTCCGTTGAAAAAAAATCGAAAAATAATAAAAAGACCCTAAACTTACATTTTGAGGCCTCCGTTAAAAGGAGGACCAGTACCATTCCAAATTTTCGGTACATTAGACCTACAGGAAGAAGGTGTTGGGAAATGAGTGAAATTTAGGGACTCGTCATTTCAGTATCTTATCGCTCATTAAAAGAGTTTTAAAGGTACAGTACGATACTAAAAGCATATTAATTGATTCAAATATGAGTTTGTTAACTAAGTTAAGATTTCTTCGCGGTCAATAAAAATCAGTTACGGTTTGAATTGCTATAAATGCAATTTGTCCTGTTATGTAGAATCATAACTTTTATACTAGTTATCACCTTTGAGGGAGTACACTTTCTTCAAACTGTACATTCACACAGTAAAACTTGAAGTAATCACCACCAAATTTGCTGTTTTACGTCACAAAGTACTCGTCGAAGTACGTAAAATGCACAATGCTGTAAATTTATTACCAAAACACGTACATTTTTAAATCGTTAATTTTTAGCACGTCTTCCTCTTTATTATTGAAACTTCAGAAATGCTTGCATACGAGTCTGCAACACATTGGGACATTTTCATGTCAACCACTACACAACAAGGTAGAGAAGTAAGGTTGTTAGTTCAACCCAAGCATCAAAGTTTTCGTGACGATTTTTCAGTTCATGTGCCAAAGCAAAGACATGAAAATGTCAAAATAGGAAGGAAAACCATGAGGAAATTTGATTGCTGGTTGCTGAGGACGCAAAACTGAGTACAACTCGAAAAAACGAACAGCGATCGAATTTTGGTCAGATAGAATTTGAGGCCTCTTTTGCGATTCACACTCGTGTTTCTGATTTATCGTATGTCCAACCCTTAAGCTCTCTCTCTAAGGAGCGAACGGTTGGTCCTACAGAGCTGTGGGTGGTCTCATTCGATTCTAAAATTCACTACTATTTTAAATTGAAGAAAAAACAATACCTTAATATCACAATTTTTTGAGCCAGGGCGTTTTGGAAATTTCACCCTTATTTTTCAACTCTTACAAGTGACTTACAAATCCAATTCTTAAATTTCGTAGGTTTTTCCTACAGGGCTCCGCGTGGTCTCAAAAAATTCTAAAAAAAAGTACGGATTCTACGTACCTTGAAACGTAAACCAACAAATTTTGAGGAGAGGTTACAAAATTTTTTCTTGATCGATTCCAAAGTTTTATTATTGAAAATAATAAACCAAAATTCGAGTTTTTCTGCCTTTAAACGCAGTCATTGTTCAACAACCCTAAGTTCGATCGTAAAACACTTTTTGATTATACCATTGAAAAGCGGAGATCTTTGCCCAGTTTTTGGTGTTGAGGTACGTGAAAAACCGACGGAAGTAGAACCTTAATAACCAAAAGAAATATTAGGAAATTTCACCAATTTGACAATAATTACTTCATGAGTTGATTGTTCACCCATCAGGACCCGCTAAATAATTTTTTGTAGGCACTAGAAAGTTGGGAAATTTGACGCCCTTTTCAACGATGCCCTTATTTTTACATTTTTGCGGTAAATTAAGATAGTTATTTTAGTTTTAATGACAAAAGGTCAACCCGATAAAATCTTGAAATTAAAAAAACTTGGGAAAACAGGGGGTCAAAACGAAATTGCTATGATACATTTGCTTACTTAAAATAGTTGTAGAATCGACTCCCGAAGTTTTCCAGTCCTTAACATGAGACACCCTATGTACATCGAAAACAAACCGATCTTACTGCAGAACACATAATAACGTTTTATATCCCCTTGATTTCATTGCTTGGTCATCATTACCATTATTCACTGTTGTATAACGATTACCTTGTTGAGATTCCCAAATCAAAATGTACTAATCGTCAGTAAGGTAATTTTCACCTTCTGGACCGTTGGGCAGTCTTCAACAATGGAAATGTCCATTTTCTTAATTTATTTTTCTTAAAAGTTGAAAGTAATATAATACCAGGGAAACACTGTTCAAAAAACCGACAAAATATATGTATTGAAGGGGTCAGTGGAAAACTTGAAATATTTTTGATTTTTTTTCATATTGATAGCAAATTGATGATGAAAATCACTTTAACTCGATTTATTTGGTGTAAAGTAGAGGAAGTACTCCAAAATGGATGCAATTTGAAATTATTTCAAGTTCTCCTGTGTGAAATATTTTATTATTTCTCCATTTCCAGTCAATTTTTGGCCGATTTTGAAGAGGTTTGTGGCATATTTATCGATCCTCGATTTTCTGAGGACATTAACAATTTTAAATTTCAACATTTTCAATTTTTTCTCATTTTGACACTTAATTTTAATTTTCTATACCTGATGTCTTAAATTAATTCAAGTATTGAAACATTTCTGCATACTACATCGAATTTTCGAAATTTTCCAAAAATTGACAGAAAAGTGCACAGTTCAACATTAATACTGTTTACAAGACTTGAAACTACTAATATATTTAAATTTCTTACAGACTACTGGACCCTTTCACATATTTTCTTGAGCCCTCCGTGAATTATTCCAAAAACAAGGAAGGTAGTTTGAATTTGTAGTCTACTCAACGTTTTAGCCACCTCACCTGTCGTTCCTAAGGTGATACCAAATTTTAGAACCACGTTGAATTGCCGCTAGACCAAAAAGGCCTAACATGTTTCATCGTTGTTTCGTATTATGCTTACTAAACGTACATTTTTATCGTTCCTGTTTATTTATTATAGTGATTAAGTGAGTAGATAAGTGTAAGCAAAGAAAATTGTAAATTGTAACTCATTGTAAATTATTGCGCACATCATGTTACAGCTAGCGAGTTTTGTAATAGTAATATAATATTGTTTCGAAATTAACATTCCATCATTCTTAACCACATTGTAATATAAGAAACTCCGAGCTAAATTTTGCATCTTAAACGCACTAATAAATTTGGATTGTTAAAGAGTGATCAGTTTATTTCTGAACATACCAACTCATTTGTGTTTCAGATTGATATATTCGGATAGATAGGTAGACATCTAATGCAAGTACAAAGGAAATATAAACGTGAAAAATTGTTTTGAATATATCGAGGGTTGCGTGGCAGAAGTGACCAAGTGACAAAAACTTGGCGTTTCAGTCTCGCCAGGGGGCAAGCCCCCCCACCCCCCCGGACCACCCAGATGCTATCTATAGCATTAAATGGTATAGTAGTATGAAATTTTGGTAAATGGTATAGTAGTATGAAATTTTGGTAAATGGTATAGTAGCATGAAATTTTCCAAGTCAAATGAAACCTTTTCAAACCAAATGAAACCTTTTCCAAGTCAAATTAAACCTTTTCATACATTTAGGGCTTTCCAACGAGTGGTGAACGATTTTGAAATTTTATGTCTTTACTTTGACACATAAACGAAAAAACGTCACGAAAAAGCGTCACCAAGTTGGTCACCAAAAAGCGTTTGTTTTTTATGATTTCCACTTACAACCAAGTCGTCGCTACGGAACTTTATCTTCGTTATTCGTGTTCGTAAAAAACGTTTATGTAACAAAGTAAAGACTTAAATGTCAATAAGAATAAATAAAAAAAATTCACTCTCGTGTTTCTGCTTAAATTATTCGTCCTACATGCAGGTGCATAGGGAGTGAACGGTTGGTCCTACGTAAACAATCAAATTTTGACGGGATATTAAATTTTGTTCTTGGTTTATTCCAAAAGTTTACTTATTATTCTCAATAAACTAAAATCTGAAATGTTACGAGAAGGAGCATGTAGAGGAGGCTTATATGTTACCTGAAGCATTAAAACCTCAATATTGGAAAAAAAATGGGTACTCTATCACTCCTACCACGAAACCCTCGATATGTATAATTATTGGTCTGACGAGTCCTGTAATACATTTGGATTCAGTCGTATCTCATTTCCTATCAAAAAGTAGGTGCGTCATACATACAAGAAAATGAATTTCAACTGCTACATCCCCTGGTGGTTGGCGGCGCCTCATATTTCCGTCTTGAAGGGATAACACATTTAGAAAACCACGTTACTGAGGATTCTCTGCTCTCAAACGGGGAACTGGCAGTAAAATCTAATTGACAGTTTTCAAGAACGATCCTGAACGATGTTTCCCATGTACCTACCTCTCCGTATGATTGCCTGGGCATTGACTAGATATTAAAGCCGTTGCTCTCACGTTATCTTCCTCCCAATTTGCTGAAGGCTCCAGCTCATTCTAGCTTCGTTCGTCTTAATTATAGGTTCTCAGCCGCAGTAAAGCGCTACTTGCTAAGTATTTAATTATTTTTTTACTACAAATAACGAACTTTGAAGGGGGGAACCTTGAGGATGAGGGTGTTGCCAGCAAATCTCGCCGGCGCCAAGGGATGGAAACAGTAGGTACGGTGTAGTAAACAGTTTTCAAGCTATAATACTTTACCATTTTAGTATAATAGTTTTTTCTGAGATCACCAGGAGCATCTAATATCAGAATTAACTCAACCCGGATTACCCCAAACCCGCTATTTTTGTTTTATGCAAAGCTCTAGTTCTAAAATAAGCAATTCTGTCGAACAGTTGATTCTATTGAAAGATACAAATTACAGACAACAATATCCAAACAAGAACATAGTTATCAACCACCAAGGAAAAAAATTATTTTTCAAAATTGGGACCTCAACGAAATATTACAAGTTGTAATAATATTAATAATAATAATATTAATAATAATATTAATAAAATAATAATAATAATAATAATAATAATAATAATAATAATAATAATAATAATAATAATAATAATAATAATAATAATAATAATAATAATAATAATAATAATAATAATTACAAGTTGTTCCCAATTACTATTGAATTGTGATAAAATCGATATAAGCTGACTTCTTGATGCCAGCTTCACACCATCTGAATTTAAGTAAAATCTGGAAATGAAATTTGATACTACAAGAAGAAAAACTTTGTACTACTACTGGTCCTCTGAACTCAAGAAAGACCCTTTAAGGAGCAATCCGCATAAACTCTGATTTGCCTTCAAAATCAGACCATGGTTTCGTGTAGTTTCACCCGACAGACGCGGAACCAATCGAACAAAAGATCAAAAACGCTTTGTGCGAGAATAAAATCCCATTTTGGAGGGCCCGATAATTCACCCCAAACAAATGGATGAGCGAATGCTCGTAAATATGATCCCAAACCTCGGTAGTGATGGTGTACCTACATTTGTGGATTTTTCAATGTATTAGTTGGAAAAGAACTTAAGAGAGCCGTAAAACATAGATTGCCTAAACATTCATAGTTCATGTTTTATTGAAAAATTGTTGGCTGATGTTGATTTATTGAAATATTGAAAAATTGTTACATGTTTTATGGAAAGTTGTTCATGACCGACTTCGGTTTCAGCAAATAATGTCATTACATCAGCATTTGCTAGACAGTCTCGGTTTTTGGAAAATGGTCATTCCAAATTACATTCTATCGGAACTAGTGGTTTGGGGTACAATTAGGTATAGCAACTTTGCAAGTTCAAGGAGGAAAACGTGCTAAATAATGTGAAATAATCAACCCAAACAACGGCAAGGTAACACGTAACCAGGCCTTGGTGCCTCTAGGGGGCTTCTTGATCTTGTTACACAGCTACCCCCGTTTGAATCATCCATCGACTCTTTGGGTAATTGAATTAGAAGCCCACTTTCTTGCCACGGTGACCACCGACCATCAGATCACTCGTGAATGCTGCCGTGCAAACTTGTGCTATAATATTCAACTTCTTCCTGGTAAGTCATTCTTCTAATACCTAGTTATATGGATTGAGCGAAGCATTTGAAAATATGTTTACCTTTGTATGATACCAGGTAACTCATAGCTATGCCTAAGAAGGACGTCAGATTACTTGTGGGTCTGCTAACAGGCCACTGCCCACTTTGTTATAAAGTAGATGCCTAAAGAAGATAGGCAAACTAATGGACATCTGCCGCTTCTGCGACATGGAAACGGCAGATGCCGAACATATCATATGCTACTGTGAAGCGCTGGGTCGAATCAGATACACACTCCTGGGAAGTGATGTCCTAGCTCCTGACAACATTTCTAAGGTGGCATACACCGATCTTCTCTGATAATTTTTTACAGAAGTAGGTAATTGATAGCTTTTATTGGGCGCAACATGATGAAATGTGACTATTTCACTGCCAGAAGAAAGTAAGAATTTGGGAAAAATCCGACCTCCTGATTGTTAGAAATCGATATTTCAGGAAAATCACTTTGGCCCCATTGAACAAGAAAACCAGTTTGCTAGGCGCTGTAGTTCCTTCACTCATCACAAATTAATAATAATATGGACAGTGTAGGTGATGCAGGTAGCATACCGTCAAATTTTTTTGTGTTAAGTAGGTAGTTAATATCGAGGGTTGCCTGGCAGAAGTGACCAAGTGCGTTGCGAGCCTGAAAATCACGGTTTTGATCTCGTTTATGAGTTTGATCCCCCTTCATTTCACCTCGTATGGACAGAATGATAATGATTTAGGTGGGCGTTATTGTCTGTGTTTGCTCAGAGAAGCCAACGTTGCATCCGTCGGCATTGGATTAGTCCAGTGCACTAGGGGTAGAGTCTCTAGGAACTGGTCCCAAGTGCACTTGTACATAGGTACCTCAGGTACTTTTCCCTAACCTATTTTTCCAGTAAAAACACAAGCATCATACACAATTTAGAAAATCCATTCATGCAGCATGAATTAATGAGCGAGTTTTCAAAGAAATCTTTCAGTTGAAGGTATGGTTATGAAAAGGAACAATGGTGTTGAAATTTCTTTTAGAAAGTTTTTTTTTACAGATTCTTGGTTTTTTTCGATTTTCAGTATAGCATACCAACATACTGTATGCACCGGGTATGCTTTGAAGATGTTAGGAGTCCATATTCACGTTCTACTCGTCTCCACAAAGTCATGAGAGTACCCACATGGCTATAGTTGGTTTTTTTTTTAATTTTCAGTATACCTACCATACCAACATACTTTATGCACTGGGTATGCTTTGAAGATGTTATGAGTACATATTCATGTTCTACTCGTTTCCACGAACTCATAGAGTACCCACACGGCTATTGTTGGTTTTTTTCGATTTTCAGTATACCATACCAACATACTGTATGCACTGTGTATGCTTTGAAGATCTTAGGAGTCCATATTCATGTTCTACTCGTCTGGGTCGTGCGACTGTGTGAGGACCATAACTAACTGGCGTTGTTCCACTGACCCTGTTCCTCTTTTGGGTAGGTATCTACCCATAAAGTATCAAAATAATAAAAATTTGCCATTTGGGCCTTCAATTCAACCAGCGGATTCACAATATCCCGGCTGGCAGAAGTGACTATTTGGCAATTGATCATTTTTCCATTACTCGCACTTTACTGGCAGAAATGACCAAGTGCTGCGTAGGTAGCACTTGGTCATTTCTGCCAGGAAAATGCAAATCGGATACAAAAGGGGTGGATCGGGGTACTGGAAAGGGCATTTGAGCCCTTTATAGTTCCTTTATCATGAAGTTAACAATACAGAGAAGCAGAGCAGGGAGTGTAGAGCAGGCTTACGAGTTATATGAAGCGTTAAAACCTCAATTTCGGGAAAAAATGGACTTGGTTGCCAGGCAACCCTCGATATATTCGTAAATACATCAAATCTATTCCAAAACCAGCTTGTTCGCAGGTCCTCCTATGTGAATTATGTTTGTAAACAGCTTTTGCCATAATCAATGCACGCCACTTCATTTACTGAGTGAGAAAAAACATCTAGCTCTCTGTCTTTCCTTGACGTGACTACATCTATTTTGTTATATTTCTCATCTGATCAACCGTTACTACCGTTTGAACCAAAATCACACAATAATTAATAGTGATGAATAATATTGCGGTTATGAAGCTATAGAGGAGAACCGCGAGGAACAAAAGAGAATATTTTTATATTTCGCACAGAGCTCGATTACAAAATTATGAAAAGGAAAAAGTTAATTTTTATATAAACAAAATGATGTCATATGTGTCGACCAGAAGTTGATGTTATGGGGTTGGACCTCCACAGTACCCCCCCCCCCTCCCCTAGTTAATATCGTAAATTGTGCCTGAGAGCTTGAACTCGTAACTTCTTACCTACCGAAGCCGTACACTTTCGGGCTTAAGTAATTTGGATAAAACAAAACTTGTACGTCATCTTCTGTCACGCTATGTTCAGGTCAACTTCGCATTGTGACATGTTTGGGAGCCAAGATAAAGCCACTTAAAAATTGTATGGTCTGCAACTTTGATTGCAGATTTTCTGTTAAGATATTTCCATTTGGCCTATGACGTTCCTCCTCAAATAGTTCAAAATATGGAAGCAGGTAGTACGTGATTGATATTAACATAACAACAAAGTCTTTCTACTCACAAAAGTCTATTTGTCGCACACAGTATGAATAACACATCTGTTGCAATATCGTAATAACTGCTGGTCGACTTTTGGTAATTTTTTAGTTACCACAGGCTGCGAAACCGAGCCAGTTTTCTTGGTTGGCTGTTTTTCAGTATCATCGCTTCTGTGTTTCTTGGGTACTTGAGAGTGTCTGGCTGATAAGAGATTCACTGGCGGATATTTCGGCCCCACACGATAATTGGCGCACTTCAACCTTAGTTTCGGCAAATCTTCATCGAGGTAATCGAAATCAGAGTCAGCTGTTATCGGCAAGGTCTGCACGCCAACATCAACAATGGAGATATCACCATAAATCTTCCTTATTTTTACGTCGCGGACTACTTTCTGCAGATCGTCTTCCCAGCCGATCATACCAACGAGATCATGAACCGAAGCATCGCAATCTCCAAGGAGAAAAGCGTCATAGCCTAATGTATCATCAATATCCTTGTCATACTTCAGAACTCTTTGATACTTGGAATTCTTGAATTCACTCAAATTGTACTTACTGATGATAAGCCTCGGGCAATTGGTTGGAATGTTATGCATGATAGAGGCAAAAGGTTCTACTTGGAGCGTTGTCCCTAAAATTATCAAAAGATCGCACTGAGGGAAATCTATGAAAGATCGTAATTCGAAATCTTTGCACAGGTTTTCTCCAAAAAGGACAATATCCGGGCGGACCAGACGACCACAAGATTCACAAAGGGGAACAGGATTGGTTTCCATTTTCTTGGCCAACCACTGGAAATCATAACGTTGGCCACAGGATGTGCAATACGCACGATGCAATGTTCCATGCGCTTCTACTAACTTGTCACGAGATAGACCTGTCATCAATTCCATACCGTCAATATTCTGAGTGAAATGTCTAAGAAGAATGCCTTTGGTTTCCAAAAGCTTGATGAAACAATGCGTGAGAGTAGGTTTCAAAGGATTTTGAAGAAAATTGTCTTTCAGAATTGAATATAGCGTTTCAGGATGAGCCAAAAAATAATCTTTGTCCCACATTACGTCGGCGAATTGAAGCTTATACTTTCTCAATTTATTGTACAATCCCGTTTCTGGAGACCTGAAATCAGCTATTCCAGCTGAAGTACTTATTCCAGCTCCAGCAAGAGTTATCACATTTTTCACCTGCTTAGTGGCCAATTTACTCGCCACACAGGCAAGAGGTTTTGACAGTAAATTATTCTGCTTCTTTTCGACTTGAAACGACATTATCTTGTAAATTTCGAGTGCGTTGGAATGGGAGCCGTGGTGTAGTGGCACGGAGAAGTTTCCTTTATAAATAGATAAGAACAACAATTGCGATATTCTACAACTAGTTACACTTGACTATTTTTGTTTTAAGGTTTGTGTGGTGTTGTTAGCAACTGCAAAAATACGACGTTCAGTTCCAAGCGACAGTTGCTTCGAAGAATAAATTCATTTAGAAAGCTTAAAAACGGAGTTCCTAATTTTCAAAACCGTTGCGTTTTCCAGAAGTGTAGGTTTCTGTCAAACGATGAAAAGCAAATTGATGGACTTCGCTGTGTATATGATTTGTCTGTACATAAAGTGCAATTAATTCCCAGCTTCATACTATAATTTAGTGATATATTCGTATGTTGACGTTGTAACAAGCTATGAACAAAGCCAGTCGAAAGAACAAAAATGTCTGTCAAGTTGGTGTGCCACATGACATCCTCGTACCCAACATGTTTGATCTGACCGTGTAACTTAAGAGATCTCAATACGAGAGAACTTTCTAAAATGGTGAGCTTATGCGAAATGGCTACAACCAATACCGATTCTATTGCAATCTGTATTCAATAGAATAATGGGGGATCCAATACACACATATATTATGGAAAGTGGATCATGAAAACATCGTACCCCATTTTTCCTCAAGTACGAGTCTAACGGAGATAGGAATATGACAAGGTTTTAAATAGGGAGATTTCAAGCTATACCATCAAACTGGGATCTGGGATTTCATTACCTATGTAAATCTTTGCAAAATGTAAAAATTTGCCATTTTCGGTGGAAGATATCAGACGAATAGTTTCCTCGTGTAAAATTTGTGCTGAACTAAAACCACGATTTTTCCGTCAGCATGGTACACTCATAAAATCAACAAAACCATTTGAGAGGCTCAATATTGACTTTAAGGGCCCTCTTCCATCGATATCTGCAGGAAAACGCTACTTGCTGACGATAGTGGATGAATGTTCTCGATTCCCCTTCGCTTATGCTTGCTCAGATTTAAGCGCTAGCACAGTAATCGATTGCTTGCAAAATTTGTTCAGTATTTTTGAAGCCCCTTTGTACATACATTCTGATCGGGGAGCTTCGTTCATGTCTCATCAACTGAAGGAATTCCTCACTTCCTACGGGGTAGCCACTAGCCGTACAACCGCTTACAACCCCCAGGGTAATGGACAGGTGGATAGGTACAATGGTATCGTATGGAAGACAATATAGCTCGCGCTCAAGAGTAAGGGTCTACCTTCAGCAAAATGGGAAGAAGTTCTGTCTGAAGCTCTCCATTCTATTCGTTCGCTCCTGTGTACCTCCACGAACAATACACCACACGAGAGGCTTTTCTTGCATCAACGCCGTTCTGCAAATGGTGACTCAATACCATCCTGGTTGCTGAACCCTGGACCAGTATGGCTCAAGAAATTCAATCGGAGTTCCAAGTTTGAGCCTCAAGTAGAAGAAGTAGAGCTGCTTGAGGGGAACCACGATTATGCCCATGTAAGTTATTCCGATGGACGGGAGACCACCGTCTCCACTCGTCACCTTGTTCCTACAGGAGAGGATTTGGTGATGGACGGGTGTTCGCCTCTTGACTCTCAACCTCTCCCACGAGATCCACTGGGTTCTACTGAAGATGATGTATCTTCCCCATCGCAAGAAGCTTCTGAGAGAGTCGTAGAAGACATCACACCTCCACTGTCGACCTTGAAGAAGGCTTTATCGCCACTAAGATGAAGTTCGAGAGAGCGTCGGCCTCCTCGCTATTTGGAAGACTACATAAAATCCTAAGGGAGGGTGATTGAGCCGAAATTATTATGAATTGCCCATTCCGTCATATGGCTCAATTTATATGTTGTCAAACAAGATTGACTTAGTTTCTTAAACATTCCATATTCCTTCTTGTTCGTAGCATTGTTCCGTGAAATAAAAACTTTCTAAAGGTACAGTCATATTTCCATTTCATTTCACCTACAAAATCAGATTTCACCTACAACTTATCAGATAATAATAAGATTTTCATGTTTTGTGGATGTGGAGTTGCTGAAAATTATTACAATACAAGTTTGAGCAGTATCAGCATCCATGGTATCGTCATACGCGTTCTGCTCGGCTCATACAAGTGGTGGTCTTTCGATAAGGGTACTTTTATTCATCCTCCTCAACCACCATCACCTTCCTCATCTTCCCTTATCCCTATGGCCGACGTCTCCCTTCGCCTTTGAATTGAAATGAATACTGTACTCGGGTATTCAAACAACAATGTTCAAGAAATTGTAGTATATTTTTTTTTTTAAACCCATATAATATGGTAATCGATTCAGCGGGAAAAAATTAATGTTTCAAGCAACTCTCAGTAGTTGTTCAAGAAACTCTGTATCTATGTAAACTCGAAATGAAAACAGAAAATGCATTTGATGGATGTATAAATACAATACATTATTGCCGGGAATTTGTGAATTTCCGAACCCGAGATGTCAAAAGATTCCACCAGTTCTTGGAAGTTAGATCAGGAGATGATGGTGCGTTTTCTTGCCAAGAGGTATCTCTGTCGGTCGTCAGTATTGACCTTGAGGGTATATTTTTCTCAAACGACTTTCTGGAATCAGATGAAGGCGAAATAGCAAGTTTTTGGCCTTGATTCTCAATTTTTGCTGTCCTTTTCCGTATTTCCTTTGTATGTGCACAGCTGTTGGACTTGGAACTCTGTTCGGCAGAACGGGATGGCGACGGGCAGGCGATGCGACAAGGCTCATATCGCTTAATCAAGTCCTCCAATTCACGTTCCCATTTAAATAGTTTTGCTAAATGTAAAACGCCGTCATCGCAGGATCCTTGAATGAAAATATCCCTCCAGGAGTCCTTTCTCTTTTTTTTACTAAAATCTTTGGACCCTTCATAGACTATTCCTAAATGCTCCCCCACTGGAATGTTGTTAATAATTATCCTCGAGCACGATGAATGTACTTTTTTTACTGACGAAGCAAACGGTTCGACGACCAAGGACGTTCCCATGACGATAAGCAGATCACAACGTGGCACATCTTTGTTTACAGATGATGTGAACTGGGAATCGAGGGTTTCACCAAAAAGTATCACATTTGGCTTCACAATTCCCTGACAATACGGCTCCTGACAGTACGGTATGCTTTTGCCTTGGTAGATAAGTTGATCTCGGAGCCATTGAAGATCATACTCAGTTTTACATTTCATGCACCGGGATGTATACACGGTGCCATGGGCTTCTACAATTTTCCCATCAGATATTCCAGCCAATCTTTCAAGGCCATCAACATTTTGGGTAAAGTGCCTGAGCAAGAGACCTTTTTCTTCGAGAAGTTTAATAAAATAATGTGCAATGGTAGGTTTGTATTCTTTACACAACGTTTCTTTGAGCAAAGCGAAGAAGGGCTTCGGATTTTTATCAAAATACTTTCTTTCAAAAACAGCTTGAGCGTAGGGCAAATTATACTTTCTTAATTTGTCGTACAGACCTGTGTCCGGAGAACGAAAATCTGGAATACCTGCAGCAGTGCTGATTCCTGCTCCAGATAAAGTTACAACCTTCTTGATCTCATTATTGATGAGTTTCCCCAATGCGCAATACAACGGCCCAGAAACGTTGACGTTTAAACATATCTTATTAAGATTCAATCGCTGACTTGTTCTTTCTCGTTTCTTCTTTTCCTGAACTTTAATGGTTGTTTTTGATTCTTTGCGAGATCTTCTTGAATGTATACGGTGGCTAGATGGAACTCCATGGTGTTTCTTGGAGCTTCCTGGTTTCTCATCGTGTCTCGGCTTTTTCCTGGAGCACCTCTTAGATTCAAGGCTTTCGTTTCTATCAGATTTAGGAGGGCAAACATCAAGTAATTTAGCCGTTTCGGTAGATTGAGCAGCCATGGCGGTCGTATTGAGCATATCAACAAGAGGATCTGCTCGGTCGTTCGTACCTTTCCTCAAATGACTCAGTCCTGGAATCATTTTCATTATTCTGTCCACATTTTTTTCACCTATTGAACTATTGTTACAAGGCTCCGGACCTACATTCTTTGGCATCTCTGAAGATGAACCATTCATTGTGTGGACGTTCCGAAAACTAGGTTTCTTCCTGTGGAGTTTCAATGAAAACGGCTTTTTAAGACAGCTACTCGCGAATCCTACGAATGGAAGTCGCCTTTGGTCCGACATTTCTTCTCTCCTCTGTTTAAGTTTTACTTTTGAATTAGAATTTTGGTTGAATGTGAGTTAACTCGATTTTGAATAGATGCTAAAACTGTCAGGTCGTTGGAGTGTTCACAAATAGCTACCTAGGTGCTTAGGAATAATCATTCGACAGTAGTTACAACAAAATATTATTGCTGAAGAATGTCATCAACCATGATGTTCCATAATAATCACGGTGGGCGAGAACACTTAACTATTGGTTTATTATTTTCAATAATGAACCTTTGGAATCAACCAACAAAAACAACTTTTTAACACCCCCTCAAAATTTGTTGATTTACGTTTCAAGGTACGTAGAATCCAAAAATCGAATAAAAATTTGGCCGTCCGTCCGCCGTACGCCGTACGCTGCATTTTCCCCACGTAGCATTGACCGATTTTGATGAAATATGATAAGTAGGCTCCATTTGGGGTCTAGTTGTGCCCCGACGATTTTGGTTAATGTAGATCACTTCTAAGGGTTGAAAAATTAATTTTGAAATTTTGAAAACGCCCTAACTCAAAAAATTTTGATATAAAGGTATTTTTTTTCCATCAATTAAAGATAGTATAGAATTTTTAGAATTTTTTGAGACCACGCGGAGCCCTGTAGGACAAACCGTTCGCTCCCTACGAGAAATTTAAAGGTTGGACGTACTATAAATCAGAAACACGAGTGTGAATCGCAAAAGAGGCCTAATCTCCGTTCAAATTATATCTGACCGAAATGCGATCGATGTTTTTCTTCATGTTGGATGGTTGGTGGCTTTGCGGACGAGTGATCTAAATAGAAAAATAATAAACCATTGTGTAATAATTGGCAGCGTTTTTTGGTCCGAATTGATATGAACTGGAAAAAGATGGGGTACCTACGACCCGAAACGGAAGGGATGTAGGTACGTCTGCTGAAGAACATCATAATGTGTCGTTGATACAATGAAAATGAAAAATGAAAATGAAAATGAAAAAAAATACTTGTAGGTATATCAAGAAGATGATAAAACCTATAAATTACTTTTTGGCACGTGTATCTCGGATTGAGCAAAATCAACATGCAGAGCATACTCTCGGAGACAAAATAGCAAGACAATTTTTGTTTAATCCGTCAGATATTTTATCTGGCGAATAAAGTTCAGAGGATCAATGGATTATTTTAAACCATTTGGATTATTCCAAAGGATCCAGCTGAAGCTTCGGAGATAGTTATATGAGATAAACTTTACAGGCAAAAAGAGGGCCAAATAAACGAGAATTTAGTTGAAGATGATTACTCAAACAATTTGCTCATTTATAGATTCTCTTTAATGGCACACTCTTTTGTCTGCTTTTCGGATTTTTAGCTCTATTTAGGTGTTCCTTGTCTTCATTATCCGTGATTATTGTTCGCAGTGACAACTCTCAAGTGAAGATGGGTGACGAAGAACGAGTCAAGGGGCTGAAGGATGAGGGCCTTGACTTGACCAAATTGCAAGATCCTGGTGATCGCTACGAACTTGGGGAACTCATTGGTACTGGAGTAACAGCTCAAGTTTACCAAGCCAAAGACACGCAAGCAGGTGAGGATTGTTTGGTTGATTCACGGCCAGCTACAGTAAAAACATCTACAATAAGGAATTCTTAAGTTTATACAAGTTTTTACTTCAACAGTTGTTGATATTTTTTTAACATATTGCAAGATATTATGCGGCTGTCCCATTTTATGGATGGACTTACAGCTAATACAAATAGTTTATTCCAGGAGGTAAGAATGTTGCTATTAAAATACAAACCATCAAGCCTGAATTCATGGCAGATATAGAGGAGGAATATAAAATCTTGAGGGATCTTTCCGACCACTCCAATCTTCCCGATTTCTATGGTGCATACAGGAAAAATAATGGAGATAAAGACACGATTTGGTTCGTGATGCAGGTAAGGACTGAACTAATGAAAACATTACTATCCAATTCACTCAACATTATCACTTCTTAGATGAACGTAGGAAGCAGTCAGTGTAATGGCCGGATTACTGATTTCCACAGCTTTGCGAAGGTGGCCCAGTTACTGATACTGTACGAGCTCTCAACCGACAAGCCAAAAAGATGAACGAACTTCACATCGCTTTCATCATCCGAGAAGTTCTCAAGGTGATTTTAAAATCAACAAAAATAATTACCAATCGACAAGTTTATGATCAAATAGATTATCTGTTCACGATTATCTATTTTTACTGATTTTTATGTATTAATTTGTCAAATTTTTTGTTCTCTACCACTTATGTTTTTAACAACTTCTATACCTCCTCTGGTCCTCCTGAGGTCTCCAGTTTTGATAGGATGTACGAGTATGCTAACTTTCACTTTTCCGACTACATACTATTTATATAATTTTCCACCAAAACTTCTTATATTTACTCATCAAGACTCCGAAGAAAACCAGTGGGTCTTAGAATAAGGACAATAACTGGACTCCACTTCAAGTTTCTCGACGAAAGCGAAACACCAGAAATCTTGGCGCTTGCTGGACTCTCTCGTTCTATTTCCTAGAAGACCCCTGTGACTACTAACAACCTACCTTCACTTTGCACGAGGGAAACAAATGGCCAGACCTAAATCACCAACACAAAGAGGGGAGGTCGTTTAAACGACGGCTAATGACCTCCAGACCTGAAAACTCTCCGAGTAATGAAATGTAGAGAAGAAGACGGTTGATTGATACCGGACTTCATCCATCGTGGAGTGTAACGACTATCGGACCTGATGAATCATCCGCTCTGGGCATGAGCACCTCATTCCTTCTGTCACTGTCGCTAACTCCTTCGCGTCAATCACCTGACGTCTTCAAGAGCTCTGCTAGACTTAATTACTTTCAGTAATAGTTCGTTCACGTGGATGAAATTCTCCTACTGCATCCCCACACTCCTCTTAAGGAATCAAAAACGAATAGGTATAAATTATGGAGGGAGGTAATACGGTCAGAGAGTAAATACCCTTCAAATTACCATTGAAAGGTTTGCTAAGTATTTACTTAGTATTAACTGATACTTGAGTCTGCGAGCAGTGTTCAACGGCAAACCTGGAAAAGAATCAATCAGCAAACCTGGTCCAGCGAAAGACGGACTTATGATGTGGCGGATGTAAATCAGAAACTGGGGGGAAAGCCATGGACAACCGAGTGGAAGGTAAACGAGGCATGAACAACCTACGAGTACATACTCGTAACAATATTTCGAGTAATAGACCAATCAGAATCTTTTAGACGTAATCATGGACAATTTGAACAGATTCTGTTCTTCCACAAGCTGCATCAAAGTCAATGACAAAATTCCAGAAAAAGGAAATTGAAGCTCAGCAACCTACAAAAAGTAGGTAAATTGTGCCAAGCCTCTACATCCATAGATTGGAGGAGGTGAAAAACTAGCAAGCTACATACATCAGCAGCCGATGCTATTGGTGGATAGATAGATTGGCAATAGAGTTTTCTAGGCTAAATCCAGGAAAGTCCGCTCCAACAGTTTTCTTTTTTTATCGAAGATCGTAAAAAGTTCTACAACAGTTTGATTTGCATAACAGACCAGAGGTGGGTGAATTTCGAGATTAAGGAGAGGTTGGGAAGCTACAAGCAGTAACTGACGGTATTGGTGGTTGGGCTTGTAACTGAAGGCAGAAAAGTCCTCATTTTCTGATTTCACTTTCGAAAATCGTGCCACAAATCATAGTCAGAAACGTAGTTTATTTACCTACATTTCCTAAAAATTTCCTTTAAGAAGTGGAGAATATTCTTCAGTAGGTACCTATATTATGGAATCCATATACTTTCATAAGTCGATTGTTCATACCTTCATACATTCGTCGTATCATTTGTGTTTTCTGACCGCTAGGAGTATAGCTTTTTCTCTATTTTCGGTTCGGGAAGGGTTTTTTCCATTTTTTACAGAATAATTCGATCGATATACACCCCTTTGATCGGCAATCAATGACTATGTACGTTGAACGACGAGTGAATGCCTAGCAGTAGATACCCCAAGAGACCTGCCCTGTGATTGAAGAAGTTTCTTGCTTTTGAGGTTCAGGTTTCTTCTGTATTCCTTCTGCTATTCCTTTCTACCACAAATCACTCAGAAGCACATAAGTAGTCGGTATTTCCAGATCTTCTTCGTCCAATTAGAACGTCCCTCGAGTTGACCAATCCCTACTCATTTTGAAGCTATTCAAACTTACAGAGTTAGTATCAAATATTGTTCATCAAACGTACTGTGAGGTCTTCCAAGGTGCAAATCGGGACAAACTTCAAGGATCGCTTCTTGAAATGATTCAAACAGAAACTTTCTCTGATAAAATTTAGAAAAGTTTTCAAATTTTTAAACATTTTGTGTTTTAAATTGATCGGTCGCAGTGTGATAAGCAATAAAAATATGCTGTTGGAAAAAACATAAAATCTCTCCTAGATTTTTGGCGAGCCTCGATTACGGCATTTTAATTCCACTTCAGCATTTAGTAGGTACAATGTTGTAGGTAGTTATTATATGTAGTTTAATATCTACTTACTGCATACCTTTAGGTTTACGGAGTTGAGGATTTTAATTGTAGGTGGGGTAAATTGAGACATATGCCTCCACTCAGGTCACGGTTTTCTAACGACTAAATAACTGCTATTCGTGAAGGAATTCAAAGCGCGAGCGGAAACCATCACCTATACTACCAATCTTGCTAATCTTCAGGTAGCTCGCTTTTTCTGATTAATGCTCCCGGCAATTCCTACTAAGTTATTAGTATGGCGCCTTCGGAACGAACCTAACCTCCGCAGAACGATAAAATAAACAACCTTCTATATCCTCAACCAACGAAGATTTCGTCTGGACGGGAACTGCTATTTTAAGAATTCCTAGTAGTACGGGAATGATCATCCCGGAGAAACATTAGCCGAAGACGATATTACGTCTGAAGAACACGCGCTGGAAGGTTCAAGAGTCCTGTCAGAGATAGGTGCCTCATAGTGGAGACTTGTAAATCGACCCTCAAATGACCACGAAGGTGTGATGATGGGGAGCACGCCCCGAAGGTAGAACTGCCAACAACCGGATGATGATCTCCTCGCCTGTAAATGGTAAAAACAATTCATCATCTGAGTTAGTACCAACTTGTGCCAGTGACGCACACGGCGCCGTGGTTCTTCAGTGTATAGCTCGAGCGATTTTTTTCTTTCTCAAAATTGTAAGACATATGGCCATTTTCTCCCGTTTAACAGATGATGGGTCAGGAGCTTGCAGTCATCGTTAATAACGAGACTAGACTTCAAAACTCTTCAGTTGAGTTGGATGTGCCACAGTGACTATCAGGGACGACAACAGTGTAAACTCTATAAATGTGATCTAAGTTATACGTTCGATTATTATAATTCAATCGGAGATTTCCTGTAACCAACTTATACACAGGAAAAGGATGAAGCGAGTCACGAAACCTGAGACTTTCACACCATCAGGGTTCAATGCCTGTCCTCTTGTTGTGTTGGTTGCATTTGCCAAATTCTTCAAGTCGAAGGACCCAGCAGGCGGAAGAGACGAGATAGTACTGAATCTATACCCTCTTGTGGGGACGGGAGTAACCTATCTACAGACATTCGTCCCTAACAAATACATTTCGTTTTTAGAAAATGCCAATCAGAAAAGGCGTAGTATCCAGGTTAATGCCGATTCTCTTCTATTCTTCATTCAAAGTGTGAGGAAACCACCTTGAAAAATCTGTATGTATCTTAAAATACAGCAAAGAACTAAAAACTTATACTCACAAATTAGATCTCCATCACCAAAGGAGCTACTAGACATTGTAGTTTGGCCGCCCAAGCAATTCGGAATAATAGTGGTGCGTATCTAAAAACCCTGCACTGAATTTGTTAAATTTCGATGATGTACCACTATTATTCTGAACGTACGATTGTACTTACAGCAGCTCAGTTGCATTTGTGCTGCTCATTGACAAGCATTTTGTCTGACCTACCAAGCAGCTATGGATCAGCCTCAATGCTGGAGATGTGAATTTGAGTTTTTTCTGTATAACACTTTGATGTCCAAGTTTTCTCCTTACTATTTATAAATAGATCTATAGATCTAATCTTATCTATAGATAAGAACAGAGGTTTTGGTTGGCAAGTTTATTTTTGAAGTACAAAATCTCTTGAACATCACTGGGATTTACAAGGAGGATCTCAGGATTATCAGATGAGTTCAGTGAGCTGTAAGATATCTCTCTCATATTTATCCTCGACCACTAATACTTGGTACATATCCTCTTGGGACCACTGGAACTTGAAGAGAGGATCTCGGGGATGTCAGATCTGCTGTAAGATTCATAAAGCCAACTTCTTTCCTGTTCATTCTTGGGCACTGAAATTCTATGCACAACCTCTTGGGAGCCACTGGAAATTATTTCGAGTCAACTGGACGAACGACCAGGGCGCCGAACTCCGATTTATAGGTATCCTCCTCGGAAATCGTAACAAAACGCTGCAAATTATTACACAATGGTTTATTAGTTTTTATTTTTCTATATAGATCACTCGTCTGCAAAGCCACCAACCATCCAACATGAAGAAGAACATCGATCGCATTTCGGTCAGCTTTAATTTGAACGGAGATTAGGCCTCTTTTGCGATTCACACCCGTGTTTCTGATTTATCGTACGTAAAACCCTTAAATTCTCGTAGTGAGCGAACGGTTTGTCCTACAGAGCTCCGGGTGGTCTCAAAAAATTCTAAAAATTCTATAGAATCTTAAATTGAAGTAGAAACAATACCTTTAAATCAAAATTTTCGAGTTAGGGCGTTTTCAAAATTGATTTTGGAACCCTTAGAAGAGACCTACATCAACCAAAATCTTCGGGGCACAACTAGACCCCAAATGGAGCCTACATACCAAATTTCATCAAAATCGGTCAATGCTAATTGGGGAAAGTGCCGCGTACAGCGTACGGCGGACGGACGGCCAAATTTTTATTCGATTTTTGGATTCTACGTGCCTTGAAACGTAAACCATCAAATTTTGAGGGGTGTTATAATTTTTTTTTCTTGGTCGATTCCAAAGGTTCATTATTGAAAATAATAAACCAAAATTAATACGTACCAAATTTTAGCGCTCAAAGATGAGCATGAGATTACCTACCATTTTCGCATAATAAGAACAACTACCTATTCACATTATGTACCTTGCTATTCATGCTAGGTACTCAAAAAGAGCAGTAAATGATCGTAAAACAAATTCGTAAAACTTGGTAAAAATGTAATGTCCATTCTTCAATTTTCTTTTTACATTTCAGGCTCTCACAACCCTCCACGAGAATCATATTATTCACAGAGATGTCAAGGCAAGCAATATCCTGCTTACGAAGAACGGAGAAGTCAAGCTTGTCGATTTTGGGCTGGCCAGGTTAGGTTCACAAAATTTTTCACTTCAAGTACCACCTGAATTATAACAAATAATTATGATATATCCGATATATAGTAAATTAGTTAATAGTTGTTCCGTTTATATAGAAGGTTATGTTTTTACAGAGAATTGTCCAGCACTATGGGAAAACGACAAACTTGTCTAGGCTCTCCCTGCTGGATGGCACCCGAGGTTGTTACCAGTAAGGGCACGAAAGGATGTTACGATAACCGTGCCGACGTCTGGGCTTTGGGTTAGTAACTACTTATGTTTTGAATGTTTTTGCGTATCAGTAGTATTTAGTATTAAACTGTGTAGCTGCTCCACTGAAAAATGGTTCTTAATCCATAGGTATAACTGCGATTGAGCTGGGAGATGGAAAAGCTCCTTTTCAAGACATGCATCCCACCAGAGCTCTCTTCCAAATAGTCAGAAACCCGCCTCCAACTCTCTACAGACCAGCCAATTGGACACAAAACTATAACGACTTCATATCTGAGTAAGAAATCTGTAAAAATAAATAAATGCAACATTTAGGTCGGACAAAGAGGCTGTAACACCGTAACACTCTGTAACAACAGTAATATCGTCGCTTAAGAACCATCATGACACAACTAAAATTTTCACGTTTTCGGGTTTTTATCAATTTTTATGTGGAATTTCGTGCCGAATCGATTAGTGCTATTAGTTTTTCGATTTGACCGCTAGAAACGCTAATATCGCCAGATTTCCGATAATGGCACAACTACTACTATATGTTGGGTCACAAGTACTAGTTTATGTTGGGTCATACAAAACCAATTTAATTTTTGAGAGAGAAAAGGCAGATACTTTTCATGAATATTTAGTAAATCAATTTTAATTTTCTAAATTCATGGTTTTACATAAATAGCTCAACAGTATTATCACTCTACGAGCTCTATGCTTAATGTTAAGTTACACTGACTGCTAAACTTGCAAGAACAAAAATATCTTTAAGAATAAAATGTTTGATTTACTAAACCAACAGGTGCTTAACAAAAAACCCAGAGCACAGACCTTACATGGCTGAACTGATGGAGCATCCATTTCTCGCAGAGCTCCCTGATAACGACCATCACGTGAGTTGACAAATCAGTTGTCCCAGAATAGGTATTGTTTGACAGGTGTCAGCAACAGAATGTACTCGTACCTACGTTAACCTTAAACTAGGAAGTCGTTGAATAATTTGTCAGCGTTAGAACTAACCAACCAACGTCAATCTGAAACATACCTACCGTAGACTGGGGTGATAGTGATCAATTTCTACAGTTTTTCCTTGAAAATTACCAGTGTAATAATTCAAAAAAATCTGAAAAAATAGCTTATGTTCTTCTATATCTTATGAACAGTATCCTATATCAAACTTCGAAATTTCGATGAATTAAGCTCATTAAAAAAAATAATTAAATTGATCAGTATCACCCCCCACATAGGGGGTGATAGTGATCACTAATATAAAATCGAACAAAACGCTTTCGGAGTGTCTATGGGGTGGCACTGATCACTGTTGAAGAAAAAAAATTGTTTTTCAGTACCCTGAGGTAAAAAAAACGCATATTTTTAAATTTTTGAATACTTGGAAAGTTTTAAGGAAATCAGTGAGGTATTTGTGTACATCCTTACTTCAAACCTCTGAAAATGCTTGCATACGAGTCTGCAACACATTGGGACATTTTCATGTCAACCACTACACAACAAGGTAGTGAAGTAAGGTTGTTAGTTACCTAAGCATCAAAATAAGAAAACAGTTGATTGTTCTCTACGCAACAGTGAGTCTATTTTATTTATTGGTCGCGTGAGCAAGACTTGCTTAGTTTTCAAGACGATTTTTCAGTTTATGTGCCAAAGCAAAGACATGAAAATGTCAAAAACCCCTAACAACTCATTTCAGAACAATTTTTATTGAAAAACTAATAAAAATCAACTCTTTACTTACAAAAATCAGAATAAAGCCAAAATTCAAGACACGTAATATCCTCTTCAGTATTTATTATTATAATGAGACCATTCGTGGCACATGCTTGGTAACTGACAAGAAACAACTTATTTTAATGCACTTGTTACTAAAAATAATGATGGACCCATCACTTTTTGATAGTTTCGGGGCATTTCGGCTGTGATCACTATCACCCCCTGAAAATGATTTTTTCTTGTTTTTAACAGATAACCAACTGTAGTAACACGGAAAAAACAAACTAGGTACTTGCAAATATTTCATGCTTACCTCTAGTAGATACAAAATCTTTTCGCTAGAACTTCACTACACAACACCCGACACCGGCACAACAGAAGTTACAATCACAATGTCAGCTGGGCCCGATTTTGAGGTTTGTTCATTTCCTTATCAGCTACCATGGTAACCTAGACTATCGGGCTGGAACGATATCCCCCCAAAGAAGACATTGTTACGAACACATAACACGACCTAACTTCCCAATTTAGGACTGTGTGGAGTTCTGCAATCGCATGCAAATGAAAAAAGGCGTGTTGATCAGTATCACCCCAGCATATCAGTATCACCCCAGTTGACGGTACTCGTAGACAAGCCCTAACGTAGGTACCCCTGTTAATTAGAATAAAAGGTTGCTTATGGTTAACAGAATAAGTACGAACCTATAATAATAAGAAAACCCTAATTAACCTTAAAAGGAAAGAATTTTTTAAATTGGAGAAAATTACCTGTGGTACAAATGTTTATTCCTTCAAGTGATGCTCCTTCTGTCGAAGTGTACGTGCAGTCAAAGGAATCCGATTTGGTCAAACGTAAAAACATAATCATTGACTATGATTATGTATCAAGTACAACACGATTTCAAGCCATCAACAAAGAAGAACGATTAGAATGAGATGTAGCAGATCTCCGGACAATTATTTTAATTTAAAGTTTTAATTATCCCTTTCAGTAACACCACCCGGCGTGAAACAACTTTTAAAACTCAGAGATATTTCTATTTATACCATTTCTATTTATAAGGCCGACCTTGAGATTTGAGAAGGAGATCTTTGGATCAATACAAATACCTTATACCTACTGTATGAATGATACACGGCTACCTACCATTCAGAAGAGATTACCACCATCTCTTATCTTATAACCATCTTCCATATCTTATCTCTCGTATGTCCACTACACGTCATAGCTATGTTGGTTCCCACCAAGTAATTGGTTAATTGGTTTGATTGATATTTTATATTTGTGGAGGTATATTATTCCTGATGAAAGGCCCAGAATTGTCCAAAAACAGTGACGATTATTAAGAGGTCAAAACAAGTCAACAATCAAGTCTACAAAAGTTGACTGAATCGCTACAATCATTTTAAAACAGTACCAAGTAATTACGTACGAACCTAACAAGTATAATTGCATGATTGTAGATAAGAAATACACTCACTATTTTGAGGTGCTATACAGGGTGTCTACACTCAAGATGGGCATAACTTCAGGGTTCGATTCTACAAGGTATTTCCACAAAAAAAATCTCTTTGCAATTTTCTTTCAACCCACTCAAAATTCCTTTTTTTCGCGTTTTCGACCTCACGGCACTGATATGGTCATAACTTTCATGACGCTTAACCGTTAGAAAGAGCGTTAAATTCCCAAGCTACCTAGTGCAAAATCAAAATCTTTCAGCAATAAAATAGTTTCTAAAAATTAAGTCAAAAAGCAAACTTTAAAATTTTTTCGAAACTTGACTTTCTTCGACCAAAGTTTTCACTCTAAATCCCTGCTCATTTCGATGGGCGCTCTTCGGAGAAAACATGCTCAAGTTGTCAGCTTTCCAGCGGTCTATCAGTTTTTCTTTTCAACATTCATATTGGAAGAGAAAATGAAGTGTGAATGTCAAAAAACGTGTGTTTTACAAGAAAATCGGGTATTTCAAGCGGTTTATGGTCCCCCTCGGTATCGAGACGGCTTGACGATTTTGGTATCATTTCCTATGTAATTTTTTACGCTGAATTCAATAGTGATACTTCCGAATGATTCTGACGGCTAAAAAGTGGATTTTTCGAAGAAAACCTTCATAAATACGCATTATTCGTAAATATGGTAGTGAGCATAAAGAAACACCGCTCTACTCAATAAAAACACCGAATTTCTAGCTGATTGAAGTTTTTGTTGAGTAGACAGGTAAGGCTAAGGCTTTATGCTCACTACCATATCTACGAATAATGCGTATTTTGTGTACGAAAAACAAAGGTTTTCTTCGAAAAATCCACTTTCTAGCAGTCGGAATCATTCGGAAGTATCACCATTGGATTCAGCGTAAAAAATTACATAGAAAATGATACCAAAATCGTCAAGACATTTTGAGATCGAGGGGGACCATAAACCGCTTGAAACAATGGATTTTCATGTAAAACACACGTTTTTTGACATTCAAACTTCATTTACTCTTCCAATTTGAATTTTAAAAATAAAAACTGATAAAATGATAGAAAGCTGACAACTTTATCATGTTTTCTCCGAAGAGCGCCCATCAAAACGGGCAGGAATTCAGAGTGAAAACTTTGGTCGAAAAAAGTCAAGTTTCAAAAACTTTTAGTTTGCTTTTTTACTTGATTTTTTGGAACTATTTTATTGCTGAAAGATTTTGATTTTGCACTAGATAGCTTAGGAATTTAACGCGCTTTCTGACGGTGTAGTCAGATTTGAATTTTCAGGAGAAATAGGGAGTTATGACCATATCAGTGTCGTGAGGTCGAAAACGCGAAAAAAAACTTTAAAGTGAAAAAAAAGGAATTTTGAGTGGGTTAAAAGAAAATTGCTATGAGTTATTTTTTGTTGGAAATACCTTGTAGAATCGAGTTATGCCCATCTTGAGTGTAGACACCCTGTATTTATAAGTGCACGATTTGGATCAATCTACAGCATCTTGAATCGTATGTTGGGAATACGTGATAATTCACTTAATTACATTCCATTCGATAGAAACAACTCATGACGTTTTTTTATTGCAGTTGAATGCTGAGTTGAGGACGTTACTGGAGGCTGTCACTGCTGACGATAAGAGAGACAGGAAACCGGAAGTTAGAGTTAAAACCGGTCTCCTTCAGGTATGTATACTGGGGACGATTTTCTTGATTCTGATCGTCTTGCTTCTCGTCAGCATAATAATGCTTTACACGAAAGAGAAGAAAATTCCAAAGCCCTTGAGATAATCTTCCTAACCATAATAACACCAAGCGCCTGGTCGAAGGAATAATTCTTGTCACAAAGTAAATGCTTCATACCTCGGAAAAAAACCATGTTTGGTGATTTAAAAAAAAATCAATTTAAATCAATATGAGATATAAATTGCTTGATTAAAATCAGTAACGTTAAGATGATGATCAGAAGCAAAATAATTATAGATTTCACCAAATTTATGAAGAAATTAAGTGTAAACATCACGGATTTTAAAATCAATAAATACCAACAAAAGCAATTGGATCCTCGCCTGAATACTATGAGACCAATAAAATTGATATGCATTGAATTATTAACAAACTGTTTGAATCTCAGAAGATGAATTATTAAAGTGTTAGACTTTTTTTAGGGAAAGCCTAAAATAAATCGAATTTCGAAAACTCATTTAATCATAATATTGTAACTTCCTGACAACCAAAAAAAGAGCATAGGAATCGACCAGGTAACTACCAATCTTATCAGCCACTAGACTTGGCAGCCTCCACTCCAGTGAACGTAGATGAACCTTTGTCGGACTAAAATCAAACGCTCAGGATCTGGAAACTCACGAACCCTTGAAAAGGCAAGCTTTCAATGCCTCAATATTTCTGCATGAATTCATGGCCAGGTCGACGCTGAAGTTTAAAAAAATCCGTATTTTACGTTTGATTGTAGAAATCGAGATCTTTGGAACCCGAGCAAATGCATCAAGAGGATTTGGCAGCTTTGGAATCCATCAACGAAGAATCCATAATCCATCATCTTGAGGCCCGATTTAAGAAAGACCAATTCTACACTTATGTTGGAGACATTCTACTGTTTTTGAACCCCAACAAAGTTTTGAATACGTACGGTTTCCAAGTGAGTCCAGTACAATGTGTCTGCCGTCAGTAGTTGGAACAACCAATATTTTAGGATGTCCAAATTTTCAAAATGGCAGAATATTTATGTTTTTCAATAGTCTTGTAGTCAGGACACGTCTGCAAGGCTGTGTGGTTGATCTCAAGAATCTCAAAAAGAACAGTTAGGATGTTTTAACTTGGCACGGCAGAGACCTATGTAGATGATATACGGGTGTAAGCCTAACTGGTCTGCCGTACGGTACCACTCAATTCTAAAACTAATTTGCAACAAAAAATGTCTCCTAGCGATTTTTGCTTCCTCACTACCGAAGGTAGGGAAGCTTTGTATTCGTGAAAGAAGTGAAAAAAAAAGTCCTCCAAAATCAAAATTTCCACTTGCTTTTTGCGTTTTAGAGCTTCCCGAACAATTTTGGTTCCGTGTCTGTCTGTCGGTCTGTCTGTCTGTCGGTCTGTCTGTGGTCAATCCTTGTCCCGGGCAAAACTATACTAACCTGTGGTCCGATTTTGATGAAATTTTCAGGGATTGTGCGGGTTAGGTCCTAGACGGTCCCCTATCAATTTCAGCACCTTCGGACCAATAGGAGCGAGTGCGCATGCGCAAACGTGAATTTCCTGGAACCTCGGTTTCTCGGTTTCTAATGAACCGATTTTGCTCAAATTTGGAGGTTAGTTAGGGACTAACTTCTAAGAGACACCCTATAAGTTTCAATCAAATTGGTCAAGCAATAGCCGCTGCGCATGCAATGGAGAATGCTGAAGGCGCCTGAGTGATCACTGATCAGCTGAGTGAGCTCCAAGGCCATTTTCTCTCCTGTTGAACGCAGGAACCTGAAATTTGAGAGGGCGGGTCAATGGAGAATGCTGAAGGTGCCTGAGTGGTCACTGATCAGCTGAGTGAGCTCCAAGGCCATTTCCTCTCCTGTTGAACGCAGGAACCTGAAATTTGAGAGGGCGGGTCAATGGAGAATGCTGAAGGTGCCTGAGTGGTCACTGATCAGCTGATTGAGCTTAAATATTACAGTGGAAGAAAGATAAAGAGGGAGAGGGAGCAAATACCTTTTCATGGTAGGTATGTCACATTTTAGCCATTAGGCTCTAAGCGGAAATCATCCGGGCGAAGCCCCCGCCGAGGCGCGCAGCGCCGAGTTTTCGCCAACTGATTCTATACGTCCATGTTACAATGAGTGAGGAAGCTATACTGCCCACCCAACTTGGCAGACGTTTTTTACTTGTGATTTCGACCTTTTGTCATTAAATCGGTCATAACTCCATTAATTAGCTGTGTAAATTACAATTTGAAGATACCGTTGGAAAGAGCATTAAATTTCCTATCGGATAGATGCCTTAACTTTTTTTGTCAAGAAAACGTCCTCTAAAAAGAGAATTTTACGTAATTTGGGAAACCTTGCATTTTTCAATCGCAAATTGAACTACGAGGATCAACATTTTTTCAAGATGCAAGAACAGTAAATACTGCGCCAGAATCTCAGCTTTCCAATGGTATAATCAAAACATATTTTACATCCGAATTTAGGGGAGAATTTTGTGTTTTAACGCGGAAAAACGTGCATTTGTTCAACGAAATCGGCGCTCCGCCTCGAAGATCTGAGGGGTCGGACGATAGCAGTGGGTGGGTCGGCGCTGCAGTAGACCGCGAGGCCTCCGGAAACAGGAATTTCTCCCCTAAATTCGATTGTAGAATATGTTTTGATTATACCATTGGAAAGCTGAGATTCTGGCGCAGTTTTCACCGTTCTTGCATCTTGAAAAATTATGAGTTCTCATAGTTCAATTTGTGATTGAAAAAATGCGAGGTTTCCAAAATTCCGTAAAATTTTCTTTTTAGAGGACGTTTTCATGTCTCAAACCTTGACTCAAAAGAAAGTTAAGGCATTTATCCGATAGGATATTTAATGCTCTTTCAAACGTTATCCTTTAATTGTAATTTACACAGAAAATTAAAGGAGTTATGACCGATTTAATGACATAAGGTCAAAATCACGGAAAAAAAAGTTTAAAGTTAAAATAACTCAAAAACGAAGGGTTTAAAAAAATCGCTATGAGACATTTTTTGTTGCAAATTAGTTGTAGAATTGACTGGCACCGTATGGCAGACCAGTTAGGCTTACACCCTGTATAGATCTTTGAAGATAATTTGTATACTAAGATCGTATGGTTAGATGCAATGGGATTAACAAATTAAAGGCACGTCAATGGAATACGTAAATACGTAGGAGCTTAGTTTGCCGCAAGCTCCAAGAATCATTGGGTTATTGTAGGGAATCCTCGAATTGGAGGAATATTATAGTATTAAACTACCTTCTGATAGAAAACCAATAGGTGGGTCTACCGAAACGCGTATTTACAATTTATAGACCGTTTGAGCCCGACGTGGGAATGATTTTGAGAGCCCTTTTGCCTCCAAAACGTGCACTGGTTTGCCCCAGAGGTGGTGTTGAAATAGTGGATTAATTGAGAAGCGCGACTGCCTAGGGATGGGACATCGAATGGAAAACATCGATGTCGATATTTCATAGAAACACCGATATCGATGAAACATCGTATGAAAAACATCGACGTCGATAACATCGTAAGGTGAAAAATCGAAGTTTTTAAAAAGCGGGAAATTAAATTAATTTGCCAACTAATTAGAATCAAGGGAGAAACACTGATGAGGCTGCTCTTCCTTCATTCATACGAAGTGGATATGTTTTATTTTAACGTGATTTTATTTTACTGGATAACCTACTCCATTATAATTGTTTTTTATTCGTGATAAATTATCCGATTCTAATGCACTTCATTTAGATATTCCATACCTTCCCCATTTCCATTATTGGTTCAAACATAAAGAGATTTTTTTCTATTGTTTTCCAGTAATTATCTTATTACATAAAGTGATGATTGAAAAAAAAGGTAGGAGGTGTTCTTCAAATTCCAAGTAAATTCAATGAAGTTATCTGGTCTGAAATTGGATTTTGTCTGGTTCCCCTGCAGTAACTAGTAGGTCAAATTTATCAAACGATGTTATCAAACCATCTCCTCGTCATATCGATATCATCGGACCGAAACATCGATGTTTAAAAAACAGCAAGTGTAAAACATCGATGTTAAAAACAACCATATTATGAGCAAAACATCGATGTTTCGATATTATCGATATCGATGTCCCATCCCTACTACTGCCCCTTCTATCTACTTTCCCTACCTGTACCTATTACTTGAGAACCTTAATCAATATGTTCGTATGTTACAGAATTATAACAAGTATAAGTTCAAATCGAGGTCCGACAACGAGCCCCATATTTTCGGAGTGGCCGACAGCGCCTACCAAGACATGCTGCATCACAACATCGTTCAAAGCATAGTCATATCTGGGGAAACTATGTCGGGAAAAACCTCACAATGTAAACAAATCATTCGCCACCTGACTCACCTCGGAATGGTAAACTTATGTAACATCATCTTACCAATCCTTATAATTACCTACCTAAATTAATGAACCAAAATGTAACATTATTGTGAACAAATTTATCGCAGTTTCAACAATAATTTTTCTCTTTCAGTGTAATAGCAGAGTCAGCGAAAAGGTGCTGAAGGGCGTTGACTTGTTGCACGCCTTTGGAAACGCTGCTACTCCCGAAAACCCCGATTCGACTCGGCATGCATCTGTTACCCAAGTCACGTTTTCCAACACAGGAAAGCTATCTGGAGCTATTTTTTGGATTTTCCAACTGGAGAAATTCCGAGTAACCGGCAACAGGTACCTACTCAATCGTCCTTTCAAAAGATAATTATTAATCGTTATTTTTTTCGGGCTTGAAATTTTTCATTCCGGGATACCAGGCCAAAAATAGAAATTAGAAAACATCCAGGTTCCTAAAGTCATGTATCCGTGGTTTCAAATTAAGTTTGGGTTGATGGTGTTAATTTTCACGCCCACTTTTTGGGCTTCTAAAGCACGTACGTATCCAAGATAAGGCAATTTAGGTAAGCAGTTTTCACGTTGTTTTAATTCAAGATTTTTCGTAGTTGTAATATAAATAAATTGACGAATACCAATAACGTTGCATATCTGACATTTCGAAGCAAAACTTCACCCTTTTTTAATATTTGAAATACGAAAAATTTGCTCTTTTGATTGGGGTTACCGCACCTTAAAATAGCTTCATTTTCCTTGAAAATTCGCTAAAAAGAAAACGCCCTAAGACTCTCATATTTTCAAGATGTAGGCGCAACATTTAAAATATTATCCATGAAAAATTGTTGTAGATCCTTCGAAGTTATTGCCTTGGCAACCTGGCCAGAGCATCCATCCATCCATGAGTGTTGAATCGTACAAGATAGGAACTCAATCCAACAATGAAAAGACAAGTTGGATATAATTTTTTGTAATTCATTTTAATTGAAAATCTGAACTGATTCTTTGTCTTTAGGAACTCCTTCTCCTTTAAAATTAACTATGTTAACTGAGTAATTTGGAGTTATTTGGATATTTGCATAATTTGTCAGTAGTTTGGTATACATTGGAATATACTGTATGGTCAACTTCTAGTAGTGTATTTTTGAAGTTATTTGGAGGTTTTTGTGCTGATTCTAGAGTAACCTAGGTACTTGTTTCTTAAAGGTGCCTACTTGACATGTAAAGCAAGACAATTTATTCTTAATGGAAATCCTCTCAGCTCCCGAGTTTTTTATAGAGAGTGTAACAAAATCAAAATGACTGGAGAAAGACTGGATAAGGAATTTAACAAAAACTGCTAAGAAGAAATTTTTATTGTAAATTGGATGTACAATGTCTGGAAGTTTAGACATGATGTCACGATACACCTGCCTATCTAGGTTAGTTATACTTTAACTAAAACCTACGTTACTTCCAGGTCACCCTATCATGCCAATTTTCACGTATTCTACTACTTCTTTGACGGCATCAAAAACGCCGGAGAGCTCGAAAAATACAAACTCGACGCCGAAACCAATTATTGCTATTTGAGGAGAGACATCTCGGAAGATGACAAAGATGCCAAAGTTCCAGCTGGTCCCAGAGAGGATCCGGAAGGGAACGTTGCCATGTTTAAGCGGTTGAGCGCGCTCTTTGCAGACTTGGATTTCTCCCCGGAAGAGCTTGAGGTCGTGTGGAGGAACCTCGCAGCGATCATCCTCTTGGGAGAGATCAAGTACAAGGACGATAACGACAAAAACGCAGACATCGAAGACACTGGAGTGATTGAGAAAAGTAAGTGAAGACCATGGAAACTACAGTGTATTTGCGGTTCCGTATGACTGTGGTTGTCAATTCCTTGTCTCGGGCATCATGGTCCGATTTTTGTGAAAATTTCGGGCTTTGTGAGGATTAGGCTGTAGATGGACCCCTGTGGGTCAGGTTAAACCTAAAGGCTATGTGTAATCCTTACGAACCAAAATATCCTGGAATCAATAAATTCTAATTGCGGACGCATTCTTACCGCCGAAGGAAGCGGCTGAACTGTATATAAATAATAGAGCAGGACGTTGAGTCACTTTTTGCGTTCGCAATGTATAAAATATTTAAAAACCATTAAATTTAATTTTAAACAAAAATTAAAATCATTTTCTTTTGGTAGTTTCTTCTCTCCTGCAAGTGGACAGTAAAAAGCTAAGTTGGGCTTTGTGTAACTACTGCGTGGTCGAGCAAGACACGGCGGCGAGACGTCGTCACTCGCGGCCCGAAGCTCTCCTCGCCCGCAACGTTTTCGCCCAAAACTTGTACTCCAGGCTTGTTGACTGGATTGTGAACAACCTGAACCAGAAAATGTCACTCACCAGAGCTATCTAGTAAGTTCAGGACGATTCTATTTGATTGCGATTTAGGTAACTAAGTATGCTCTAGAGGTTTTTGGAGGATTTAAAATTCGAGAACATAAATAGGGAATTTTTTGCAAGAATACAGAATGGCTCATTTTACAACATCAGTACAAATTTTCAATGATTCACACTCAAGTTACTGACATTTTATTACTGGTGACAGCAATACGAGTTCAAATTTCTATCAACTTTTGTTTAAAACCTACCTAGAGTAGACATATTCCTTGAATATACTCGTAACTACTAAAACTTATAATTTAACTAAAAACTTACCCATCATTTGGAGGAAATCCTGAAGAGAACGCCACGAACGATCGAACACATAAACGAATTATAAATATTACCAATATGATTGACTGAAATTGTATTTTTGAATGAAGTATACTTGATAGTATGCATATATCGTAAGTTTATCTAAGTAGGTTTTTATCAACGTTAAATTTTCAAGTGAAATCAAAGTTGAAAATTACTCGCAATGAACGGAAAAACTATTGTTTTGGCTCCTAAACAAAAAATATAAAATTTGAGAAAAATGGGTATTGAAAATACTTGGATTGCCTTCATGTTTTTACTTTTGTATGCTATAGAACGCTAGTGAATATGATTAAATCAGTGACAAATTCTCAACAGGATTAGAAGTCGATTAGATTCTTCTTTGCGCCAAATAACAAAATCGGATCAAAATACGAGAAAACCCTAATCCATCGGATTATTTTGATTCTTTCAGTGGAGATCATCATTGCGTCAACGTAATGGACATCTTCGGCTTCGAGTGCTACTCCGACAACAGTTTGGAGCAGCTTTTCGTCAACTCGATGAACGAACAAATCCAGTACTTCTACAACCAGAAAATATTCATTTCCGAAATGGTACGTTGGCTGATCCCTTAAATTTTGAATCAATACAGGATTAGGGTGACTACCATTTAGATGGACCAAACTTCAAGGATCTATTTTACAACTAATTTGCAACAAAAAATGTATCTTAGCTATTTTTTTTTAAACCACCCGATTTTTTTTTTCACCTAAAAGTGTTGAAAAGCTGAGAAAATTTGTATTAACAATAATTATAGAAATAGTAAATAATGGAAACAGACACCTCGTTCACAATCAAATCAGAGAATCAATTTTTATTCAGAAAAAAAACCACGTCAAATCATGCCACGTCATCCCTATCGTCGCCCTATAATCATTCGAGTGTCATCACTCGCGAACATCCTCCACGCCGAAAAATTTTAAAATTAATGAAATTCATTTCACACAATTGCCTCACATTTTTTTATTTTTTTTTCGAATGAGGGTTTATTTTTATGGAATAAAACCATAGTGAGCTGCTCGAAAACGCATCCAAAAAATTTAGAGAATTTAAGGAAGATGGAAATTTTAAATGTGGTGGCAATGTGTAAGAGGCAGCCATGTTTGAAACGTGACGGATATTCTACCAATCTGACTTCAAAGGAGGTTCTGTGGCGCTTACCACAGAAGCGGCACATACACGAACTTTTACCTTCCGAGTAGTGCGCACAAGAGTGCGCCACGATCTGGCAGGTAGAACCCTGACACAAAATTGACCAAAAGAAACAGTATTACTCACTTTTTTACAATACGAATCTATCTACTAGTTTATCAAGCATTATTAGTCTTCATCTTCTCTTATTTAGTTTCAAGATTTGAATCACATTATTCGAGTAGCCATTTCACTGGATCGTTTTGTGTGGCGTGCTAGAACTCTGTCTGTTGTCGTTGCTTTCGCGTTGTTTTTTTTATGTCATTATGTGGTAGAGCGCCTTCTCTGTCTTGCCTACATCGTCGAGTCTTCTTTTGCGTCTTCTTTCGTTTTTTCTTTTCTATCACTAGTTCCATCTTTGCTCTTATTGTTTTGCTCGTCGAGTTGCCGCCTCTTCTTTTCACACTGACACTTCTGGCGTCATTCTCCCCCGTGTCTAGGTTGTAGCTTCCTCTTCCACTCCGTTTCGCATTCATATATTTGTGTTTTTCAACAATATCGTACTCTCCAGCTATCAAATTTTCTTTATCTTCACCAATTTTAAGCTGGATTAAATCCCCATTGACGTCACTCCTGTCCTTCAACTCAATGGCTTCATCTTCATCATCCTTACTCCATTTTCCTTCCATTTCTTCCATATCATTTTTCTCTTCAACTAAGACCTGATCGTATCTTTCTTCGCTATCTTCATCGATTTTCTTCTCCTCACACGCTGCGCCCAATACAACTTCCTTTTCTTCTTTCTTGTCACATCCAACGTCAGAACCTTTAATACTCGTATCGTCAGTTTTGGCGTCCGTCTTCTCTTCGGTTGCCTTCCACGCGACTTCTTTGCTGTTGACATTTTCCTCTTCCTTCGCGTCATCTTTTGCCTCAACTTCAGCACCATCTTTCTTCATGTCTCTCTTTTCTTCGCCATCCTTTTCATCTATTGTTTCACCTCCTGGATAGCGCATAGTCGAGGGTTCGGGTTTGGTGAAAGGGATATCATTGGGAAGTAGGAAACTTGGTACCTGGCACCCAACTGCAGCACTCTTTCTCCTTCCTGACCTCTGGGAACATGCTTCCAACCGCTCCAAGAGCTGCTGCTTCCTCTCCATAAATTCCATTTCTATCCTCTTCAATTCTCCCTCGATCGCTGTCCTGGAAGTGGAGCTCGACGCAGAAGAAGAACTCGTCAAACGCGAACTCGCGGGTGGAACTTTATTGTTACGCGAAAGCATGACACGATTAAAATTACGTAGGTAGGTAAACCTAATTAAAAATACACTAATTCACGGCAAAGGACCAATGAAAAGAGACAGTTGCATTTATGAAGCCTCAACTTTGGCCACAATCCGAACTACTGATGAGACATCTTCTCAAAGGAAACCTCAAATTAGCTGCTTGATGTGCAAAACTGGTTTTGCACTGGCCATTGATAAAACGTTCGCCTTTTTCACTCTCACCTGCGACAAACTCGTATGGAAATACGATTTCGACAGAATCATCAAAGCTCTGCTTGTTCCGGAGGAGGGACCAACCATTTGTGTTTCCCTGGACGACTTAACGATTGTTCGCATCAATGTGGAAACTGAAAAACTGCTTATTTTTCCTCCAACATGTTTTCCACCGAATGCATTGAAGTCCAAACTCCTTCGCTTTGTTCATCACAATGACAACATGTTCTCCATTTTCTCGTCTGGCATGATTGTAGATATGAAAAATGTATTTATTGAAGTCGATTTCGGGGACGAAGACCTAATCGTCCTCGATGGAAACCATCCTGATCATAAATTTCGAGAAGCTGCCAAAAACAATGAAATTCAGGAAGAGGTTACTGCTGTTTCGGGGACGTCCAGTCCTTGTCACTTTTACTTTTGCACAAGTGAGCTGCTGTACAGCTGGTCAGAAGAAAGAGATCAAATGCTTGGTGAACTCTGCCTCAGTGAAAAGCTTAAGCTGAAAAAATTGGAGGTGACTACTGACAAAAGATACATCGTATGTCTGTCGGAAGATGGTGAGCTATTCCTCCTTTCGCACACTTCGTTGACTTTCTTGTTCGCTTTAACCGAGCGTTTCGTCAGCGATTTCGTCCTGGTGGATTCATCTTTGGAAGGGCCCATGGCGAATGAGACGATGACCAGCGTTCTGTACCTCACCGATGACCACAAATTATGTTTGCACGATCTTGATGCTGGTGAATGCACGTTCCGACTAACGGTTACTGATAACGTGTTCCTGCCTGATCAACAGTTGAATGCAGAGGGCGTCATGTACCTTGATATCAACACAGACTCGGTCATGATTAAGGTCGTTGAAGAAACTGCCCCAGAAAGCAGGTTGGAAAGGCTACTTCAAAGAGGAAAGTTTGAACAGGCGAAACAATTTGCCGCGGTATTCAAACTCGATCAGGAGTCTGTTTTGAAAGCTCAAGTACAATGGCTGATGGGGACATTTTCCTTATGGAACCGTTTCAAAGAACAAACACTCAGCGACAACTATACAGAAATGAGATCCATCCTCAATAGTATCAAGGACGTGGAATTCGTTGCTGAAGTCTGCACCAAGACTGTTGCTCCAGACGTCCAGAAAACCATGCAACTGTATAGTTATGCTGCAGATAGACTCAGCTTGGTGACAAATACGGAAGAAGCCTTGCGCCTGCAGCCCGTCATCGAGAAAGTGAAGTCACTTCAACTTACCCTCGGTACCTTCATCAGCCATGAATCTCCCACGTCCGAAGAGTGGCTTCATTATTCGTCCAGAAATTTGGTTTTGCTGTGCTTGCAATTCATTTCTCAGGTACACAGATATACCGCTACCTACATTAAAACATTTGCTCCTAAAAAAAAAAAAAAACAATGAAAAGCTGAGAAAATTTGTATTAACAATAATTATAGAAATAGTAAATAATGGAAACAGACACCTCGTTCACAATCAAATCAGAGAATCAATTTTTATTCAGAAAAAAAACCACGTCAAATCATGCCACGTCATCCCTATCGTCGCCCTATAATCATTCGAGTGTCATCACTCGCGAACAAGTGTTTATTTGTATTTTTGATCTTACGGGACTAATAATATTAGTGAACATATTATGAACATATTATGTTCATACCTAACTTCCTTATTTCTCATGCAACTTCAAATCTGATCACACTGTTGGAAAGAGCTTTCAATTTCCTATTCGTTTAGTGGGAAACCCAATAGCTCAAAGCCATTTTTTTGTAAAAGTAAAAAAAATTCAAAGTCAACAATTATCAATTTTTTCCGAAAATTGCTCTTTTTCAGGCTAACGATTCCCCCGTAAAAATGGCGCCATCGTGGTGCACTCAACGTGAAAACACGAGACATTTTTTGTTGCAAATTAGTTGTAGAATCGATCCTTGAAGTTTGGTCCATCCAAATGGTGGACCCCCTGTATAACTAACATTATATTCGTCATCGGAGCTCCTCCATATGACTAAGTTAACGGGAATCAATAACTCACTGTGACTTTTATATCTTACTGTGTTAGCTGGATGAGGAGGAAGACGAGGTTGAATGCAAAAAACTACAATTTTACGATAACAGGGAGACGATCGATGAGCTCATGAATAAACCAAACGGCATTTTGCACGTATTGGATGAAGCTAACAAACTTCACCAAGAAGGAGACTTCGTCATTGGTAAGGAAATTTACATTTTTATATGGCAGAGGTGTAGTTGCACGTTTGTTTTTCTCTCAAAGATGATGAATAATAGTAATTCTTATCTTAAGGGGGTCTCAGTCGGTCAACGTCCGTTCTTAGCATTTCGTGAAATTGAAGGGGCAAAAACCTAAAAAATTGTACCTAAATTTGAAATTTTAAGGGGTTTTAGAAATTCGTTAGTGCACGGCCCTAGGGAATTGAAAAACTGAAATATTGCCGCTGGAATCATCAAAATCGAACATTAATTGCCAAAGAAAAATGGGAAAACTACTGAATAAATGTTTTTTTCCATGTTTTTCCCTTATTTCTCTGGCAATTATTGTTCGATTTTGATGATTCTAGCGGCAATATTTCAGTTATTCAATTTCCTAGGGCCGTGCTCTAATGAATTTTTAAAATCCTTTAAAATTTCCAATTTAAGTACAACTTTTCAAGTTTTTGCTCCTTCGATTTGGCCAAATACTGACACGGAAGGAGGAACGAACCGACCCCCTTAAACGAACCATCACAGAACTATCTTGTGATCAAAGAACCATTAAAATGCAAAATGAGTCAAAGTTTCAATTTATATAGCAAAGTTGTGCTCAACTGATTTTATTTTTTTTAAATTTTGCTTCCGGGTCTACCAAGGTAGCAGAAGTTTTGTTTTCACTTTTCAAGGTTACAAAAAAAGTTCTCCAAAATCAAATTTTCAATCAAAATTTTCTTGTTCTACGTTTTAGACATTTATGAACAATTTTGGTTCCTTTCTGTCTGTCATGAAATCCTTGTATTGGGCAAAACTTCACGGATTGTGCGGGTTGGCGTGTAGATGGTCCCCTGTGAAAATCATCGCCTCCGGTTTGATAGTAGTCGCTGCGCATGCACTTACGTGAAAACAGCAATAACTTCTACATTTTTCACCCGAATTTGACGAAATTTTCAGTGATTGTGCACGGTATTTAGAAATTAATTATTTGACATCAGGTACTACCTATGCATTGGATTAGCTATAGAATTGGTTATGGATACGGATTTACGCACAATATATTTTCCGTCCAATTTCGATAACATTTTCAGGGATTGTGCGGGTTGGCTGGACTCCTGTGAGGGTAGCACCAGGGATGAGATTACATGTTTTACTACTATGCATCGGATCATCAATACAATCGGGTTAGGGATACGGAGAAGCTATGTGCCACACCCACTTGGCAACTTTTTGTTTAATTTAGGTTCTACACAATAGATAGCTTTAAGCAGGAAAACTGTACAATCCCCTTAGGAAGTGAATTATCTAAATAATTTGAAAGTAATTAAATTTGATGTTCATGCCTCTTTTTCTTACATTAGCACTCGGCATATTTACGATATGGCAATCTACAAGCTACCGTTTGCCCTGTTTCCACAAAGAAAAAATCAACTAAATTTTTTAAAATCGAGATTCCAAAAGTCTCATGTTTGATGAGAACCTTGAGATCATGATTTCTGTTTTGAAATGATCCGATCCACGTCATTCATCCTCCGAAACCTTCAATTCAATTTACTAACGGAGGTACACAAAATTGTGCCTGTTTGTAATTCAAGATCTGAAAATCAATTATTACTCTTTATAAGGCAAAGCGGAATCAATAAAGACTTTTAGAGGGAATTCAGCTCTGGGGGTGTACGAAGAAATCGAACGTCAAGATTATCCAAACCTTCCAAAACAAGGTACGTCCCTACTAAGGTGTTCCCTGGTACGTCCGAAATTAAGATCTTCATTGTGACCTAAAAATGGAAACAGTCAGTGAAACTACATACGACTAAACACGAACGAAACACGAAGTCCAACGTCTTTCGGCGGCTTGATAGGACCAAACCCTCGGACCTAGTGATAAAATGAGACACAGAGTTGTGTTATCTGTACTTTAGAGCACAACCATCGGGCTGTTGACTCTACAAACTGTTTAATTCAATTTTTAAAATAAATTAACGAGATAGGCTTTTTATGTGGTCAGTTGTTATGTTATTGATATTTAATAAATACCTACAAATATCATTTAACATTTTTAAAAATCTTCAACATCGGTTTTTCTTTGGTCGTTGAATCCCTTTGGAATATGTAATTCGAAATTTCTGATGCACCATCAGATGATGGTAGATCCTGGCACTATGTTGCCGCTGCTCCATCCTGCAAGTTCGCCAGTTCCTCGCATCTGTGCCACTTTCCATATTTGCAGCTCGTAGAACCGAAAATTTACAATACCAGAAAATCATATGTGTTGTCATATCACTTGCAGCGCTCGGCAAAGAGACTGATGTTTCGATTCTCTTCTAGGGCAAATCAAAAGGAGAAAGGAAGGCAACCACGTAAAAGCCGCCAACGAAGAGGAGTTTACGGTGGCTCACTACACGGGTAAAGTGACGTACAACGCGATATCCATGTGTTCTAAGAACAGAGACTTCCTTCCTCCGGAATTGACGGAAGTGATGAGGACGTCCACCGATCCAGTTGTCAAACAGCTGTTCACCAACAAACTCTCAAGGTATTACGCACTTATTAATTATCAGCCTTCTTATTTGATCATGGGGATTAGTATATATTTCGGTGGAGATTACACTAACTTGGTTAGGTTTTTATTCCCTAACTAGGTACACCTACCAAGTAGATGTTTAACCAGAATTCCTTTTCTGACTGAGTCCGGGTAAAAGTACTTCAAGCTACTCTGAGCCAGGAATCTGGAAGGAGCAATTCGATTACACCAAACGCTATTTTGCTCCGAAAAAGTTCAGTCAAAACTGATGGAAATGTCGCAAGAATATAAGTACATACATCAAAGTATTGTATTTGCTCGATTCAATTTTTTTTGTTTTTTTTTTCGCCCATAATCGTTTATTGCGATTTTCCATCTGAACGACCCCGGACAGGAGTAAATTGAAATAAAACGGTTTTCAAATTCAGTGTAAAAAATAGATAGGTATGAGTTAGATTGTTGCGTATGAATCAATCATTTCCTAAGTACCTAGTACTTTAAACATATTCTTAGAGTGCAATTTGTGATTTGGAACCACTTATAGCCGGAATGTATCGTTTCCAATAAGTCGAATTGAATACTACGAGGAACGGTTTGAATTCAATCATTGAAATCCATATCAAGCGGATTTTAATTTATCCAGGCAGGAGCGATTCCATTCGGAATGGACATTGAAAGTACCTTCACAAAATGTTTTTTACGGAGGTTTGTTTGTTGGAAAATGTCCGCGTCCCATTATGTGAAATTGTGGTTTGTCGGATTCGGATACCTTGGAACAAAGCTTTATTGATGACAACATCCCCATCAAGGAGGCCGAAAAACACATTGTGTTTCATTAGTTTGATCCTTGATCATAACAATCGACAATCCGGGGGTGTCCCCCAGATTCCATTCAACAATAAATGCATCATCATGAACAGGTTAATACCATTGGCGGCTAGAAACTCCCAACGGTAACTTTTTTTTCGCCGAGTCGAACAAATTTTGGCCGAATCAAAAGCGATTCGGATGATGCATTTCAAACCCATGTACATAAATCTAACTATTTAGGATCATTAATAGAGGATAGATCGATAATAACAGATTGTACGATTACTTACATGAACTACTATAACATATTACTAAACTAACAGTAAGGGAATGTGCACATCGAGCGCTGTGCGCAGGGCGTCTTGACACCAGTGCGTCTTGACACTGCCAGTCATTTTAGGCTAGATTAGCTGAAATTACTCGTAATAATTACATCGTACGTTTTCCAGTACCCCAAATGTCTTCCGATTCATTCATGCTAGAAACTTCAGCCAAGGATGAGTAACTCAAAGCAAAACTACTGTCCATTGCTGAACGGTGTCCATCAAGTAATCGATGGACACCGTTCAGCAAGGTGCTGCATTAATCTGCATTCAAATGCAATGTCATTCTCTGGACAGTGGAGTACAACAAAAAATAACCATACTTATACTACACACTGCATATACTGTCTAGCGATAAAGACGATTGCGATTCGAAACACACTTGTAAACAACTGTTGAAAATTGTAAACAACTGTTGAAAGAAATTTATCCATTAAAACTTAACATATATTTAATGATGTAATTCGTATAAAAAGTAAAATAAAAAAAATTACAAACCATAAGGCTAGAGGTCCATAACCTAGAATTCCTCAGGATCTAGACTAGACAATTGACCGGGAATACCCCAGAACCTAGGAAGAGAGGCGCTTTTATCAGCTCAAACCCTTCATGCCCGGGCACCTCCTAACCTTTTGATTTGTTCACTAGAATCTAAACTAATTTCTTCTCAATTGACAAAACCTTAAACCTGGACGTGAGTAGTATCGATTTTCTCTCTTGAGAAGTACTCGCCCCTCACCAGAAAAGTAGTGTAGCGGTTTTCCTCTTCAAGGGAGTACTCCTCCCACTGTCCCCTCGAAGTGGAACGATCTACCTCCTGGAGGAAGAACTCGAGCCTTCAACACACCAATAGTTAAGTTTTCGACCTTGGTAGACCGCACTGAGGTTTGTTATGTTCCCCCACAAAGCTCTCTCGTGTGCCATCTATGCGCATTCCCTTACTGGTTAATTTTTTTTATACAGCTGTTAAACCAAAATTACTCTTTACTAGGACTGGAAACGTGACCATAATGCAGGAAAACACCGAAAATATAACTAGTTCTGATGCGAAAGACAAGGGGAAGAAGAGGTGGGGTGCACTACTAATGGACAGCAAAGGCAACGTCCGGGTGAGTGAAATTTGAGTCCAGCCCTCGTTGAAAAGATATTTTTTAGTTCTGGTTTAGATTCGAAAATGTTTAATATGGAGTGAAGAATTGTTCATTCCAAAAGGATATTGACAAATGTACATCAGCGAAATGACAGGCAGACATGAGAGACTATCCAACTCTACCTACATCTGTTGGATCTGCAATAGAATTCTAGAACACTAGTGTTGAAACCCTTCTGTCAATTCTAGTCCAACAAACTATTATTCTCCTATCACTTCAACTACTACAACTGTTCATTACCTGCACTCATCAACTTTCTGTGAGAGAGAAAAACGTGAGAGAGAAAAACACTTTATTGAACATTGTAGAAGGAATGAAGGAGGTCAAAGACTCCAGTAGTTGTCGAAACGTAATGGATTTGCCGAAAGTTCAAAATGAGTTGCCAAAAGTTTGCCAAAAATTGAAATTGATTTATACAAAGGGTTTTTGGGGCGTAAATGTGTGAGGAGTTAGTCTTGTGGGAGCCAAATTGCTGCTCCATCCTCCAGTCCGAGTCCTCGGACTTGTTTCCTTGGGCCTCTCAGCCTAATGGAAACCGCTCGATGGACGGAGGATTGAGTTTTCACTCGCGTCCACATCATCACTTGAGCGTAGGATTTGGACCATTTGTTGGCAAGGCGTAGGGAGGCATTCTTGAGAAAAGCGTCATACTCTTTATGCAATGCTCCATCGCATGAAATTACGAGTGGCGTGAAAGACCCTCTCAGATCTTCGGCTATTCTGTCGTATTTTGCATGCTTGGCTTGGGCAGCATGGCGAGAGATGGTTGGCCAGTCCATGGAAGTGTAAGAGACTGCGTCAGCGTTTATAACATGGGTCTCTCACGGTCCCACACACCATGAACCTTCATGTCTGCCACCAGGCCGGGGCTGCCATCAGCACTTTCACGAAGAACTGGTTCTGTGACAACACCGTTCCATGCGAGGCTTGCTATTTTGGCGCATTCGTCCCGAACCAGGTCGTGTCCCTGTTTGATCAGGCCGCCCTTCCTGTAAATCACACATTACCATGTATCACCAACTTCTTAATCAAAAATTTGTTCAGGAAATCAGATTGTGGAGGTGGGGGAGCTCTTAGGAGAGCACTGGAGGAGTTTCTCGGCACTTAAAATGACTACAACTGTCTCGTGAAAAATTAATTGTACGATCTTTTTGCACAGAGGTACAACACGGTTTCCAAGGGAGAGTTCTCTCAGACGAGAGGCATACGGACTGCAGCAGCGACGTTCAGATCAACCTGCCTCGAACTCCTGCGCATGTTATCGCTGGGCAGCACACACTTCGTTCGCTGTCTTCGCACTGACCTCAGCCGGAACGCAGGAGTGTTCCAGACTAATATAGTGAAACAGCAACTCAGAGGATTGGCTGTCATCGACACAGCACGAGCGAGAAAAACTGGATTCTCACACAGGATTTCCTTCGACAAGTTCATAGATGGGTAATTAACTTGAATGTAACAAGATGCACTTTAATCGCCTTTTAGCTGTTAGGTATGTATAAGGTATCCTCACCTGTTTCCAACAATCAACAACCCAGAACAGCAATCATTTTGTAACCTCCTTATTGATACACAGGGTGTAACTGTGTGCACTATTGGGTACTCTCACACTATGCAAAAATCATCCATTGTCCAAAGTACCGGGGTTTTGCATGGTCCCTTTTGTGGTAGAATATTAGTGTGTTAAGATTTGTAACTACTACTAGAAGAATTATTGCAGCAGCAATACTGTTTTCTTCCTCTTAGATACCAATTCCTGGCATTCGACTTTGACGAGAACGTTGACAAAACGAAAGAAAACTGCCGCTTGTTGATGATACGACTGAAAATGGAAGGATGGAGACTCGGGAATACGAAAGTTTTCTTGAAATACTACAACGAAGAATTCCTATCGAGGTAAATAATTGAACTCGTCATCCGTACTCTGTTCTGTAAGTTAGGTACATAACATTTATATGATTAGCAAACGTTACAATACCAGGTGCTGCGCTTTCCTTCATACGATGTGGCGTATCACGGCTGTACGGCTGGGCGTAGTGAATGGAATGTTTGGTATCATGTAGGTCTCATCGCAGAAGGATGAGAACATGTTATTTCAAGAGAAAAGATACTCGGTTAGGATTTTAGAGCTTCCGTATGGATCTAAAAATGGTTGAAGATGCAGGAAAATATATTTTGAACAATATTTTGATTTCATATCCTACGTGATATGAAGTCAGACAATTAGCGAGTGAGGACACGCCTGATGGATTGCTTCGAGACTGTAAAGGTTTTCTTATCTCACGAGTAATACTTCCAACTCAGTAGTTGCGTCAATAAGCAGAATGTGCGTAATAGAGTGAGGCGAACCCCACAGAGCTCCATCAGAGGCTTCTTCACTCTGATAACGGCGTGCAATTTCGATGAATGGGATAATTGGACCTTGTTTGTTCGATGAAAATGACAGAGGAGTTTCCGTCAACTCGGAGAGTTTATTTGGCCGTGATTCAGGAGTTTTTCTTGCCCGAATTGGATGAAATGGAACTGGATGAGGTCTGGTTTTATCAGGACGGGGCAACCGCCCACACAGCAGGGAGAGAGATGAAGTTTTTAGAGGAAGGTTCCTCATCTCTGAGAGGCGATTTGAACTGGCCAGCGCGGTCACCAGATTCAGCCCCCCTGCGATTTTCCGAGGTTTTTAATTATCGTCCCAGGACCTTAGAAGCCCTCAAGAACAGCTGATGACATCCGTGACGCCAGGAATGGCAGTCGGACGAAAATCTATACTATACTTTACTTTTTGCTTCCGAGTCTACCAAGGTAGCGAAAGTTTTGTTTTCACTTTTCAAGGACGAAAAAAAAAGTTCTCCAAAATCAAAATTTCCACTCGCGTTTTGCGTTTTAGACCTTTCTGAACAATTTTGGTTCCGTGTCTGTCATGAAATCCTTGTACCCGGATAACACTACGAAGTTATTGTCCGATTTCTATGAAATTTTCAGGGATTGTGCGGGTTGGTGTGTAGACGGCCGCGATGAAACTCATCATCCCCGGACTGATAGAAGCGACTGCGCATGCGCAAACGTGAATTCCTTGTATCAGCCATAACTTCCACATTTTCAATCCGATTTCGATGAAATTTTCAGGGATGTTACAGATTAGTGTTTAGATGGTCCCCTATGAAAATCACCACCAGCGGACTGATAGTAGCCATTGCGCATGCTCAAACGTGAATTCCTTATAACAGCCATAACTTCTACTTTTTCTATCCGATTTCGATGACATTTTCAGGGACTATGCGGATTAGGTTGTAGATTGTCCCCAATGAAAATCAAGGCCTTAAAATTGACAGTACCCTTTCTTTTTTATTCATTTAAGGATATCCTGATGCTCGGCGAATCACGCATGTCTGTGTCAAGGCGCTCGTGGTTCACCAAATGGAGAGCAAAGCGACTATAATTATCTACACTGTAGATGTAGGTGTAGACTAGGTGTAGATTTAGAACATTCGCTATTTGTCGAATACCGCATGTGTGTGCCGAAGGCGATATGAAGTTACTACTTTCCAAAATATTCAAAAATCAGTTGCAGCATTAGAAAAGAGTTTTTGACTTGGATTTTGACGCGAGTGTAATTCGCATTGATAAGTAAAACTTACAGGCATCACTCAAACAATTTAGGGCCACCTAACATGTAACGTTCGTTTCAAGGTTGTACGAAACTCAAGTCAAGAAGATCGTCAAAGTGCAGAGCATGTTGAGAGCCTTCCTAGCGAAACGTACCGTGGCCAAAAAGAAGAGTTTCTCAAGGGAATCATCTCTGACCGGTAATGAAGAGAAAATCCCTGAAGAGTAATAAATCACCTATCGGTATAGCGAATTTTGAGTTGTCCACAAAAAAAATAATTAAAGACTTATTACAAAGATTGTGTAGAAACGTTAGACAATTCCGTGATAATTTATTGAATTTTTGAAAAAAAAAAGTTTCATATTTTCCCAAAATTTGTTTATTTTTTTGGAAAAAAAATACTGTATGGTTAAAGTGTACACAAACTATTATTGCATGAATAAATAAAAGAGGCTTTTATGTATTAATTCTTCTTTATTTTCCCGTTTTGTGAAGTACGACCGAAACTCACGTTACCAATTTAGACGTTTTCATTTCAGCGGAAAATCATAGTAAATCTCTGAATCAGGATGAGGCGGCTACGGTCATCCAAAGACGTAAGCGATTCAGTCTATTTACTAACACACATTATTAATTAGTTACTACGATTCACCGAATAACACTAAAGTCAATCTGCACGACTCGTAGTACGGTAAAAGTAGACGTTGAACATTTGGGATGGCACGTTACGTTCATCACAATATTCATACAGTAGGTACATTACATATCATTTTGATATTTATTCCGAGTCTCGTCCTTTTGTAACTTAGTGATGAAAATGGAAAGGCATTAAGGGGACCTGGAACCCACCCCCCTCCCACCGTAACTACAGGTACCTTTTTCTCGGGTTCTGCTCAACCAATTTTCATGATCTTTTCGCCATATTGTGCTACACATTGTCCAGTTCAATTTGAGCGTGAAACTTTGTTTAAAAAAAAAATCTCAATTTTTCTGTATTCGTGAATTTTTTAAGTCATTTATAGTATTCACTCTTGACTGAGATACCGTGTATCTGAACCCGTTATCTAAAAATACTTTGCGCTCAATTTGTCCATTGGGAACACTCCTACAATTAGAAAAAAACCGCATTACATCTTTCTTAATTCCTGAGAAAAAGGTACCCGAAGCTACCCCTTTTAGGACGGGAGGGGGGTGGGTTCCGGGTCTCAGTTGGTCGCCGTTCATTCCTCGTTGCGGGTCAGTATTTCCCTGAATTGCAGGAGCTCAAACTTTAAAAGTTGTACCTAAATTTGAAATGTTCAAGGATTTTCGAAATTCATTAGTGCGTGAGTGTGGGGCATTAAAAACTAAAAGATTACCGCTGGAATCATTAAAATCGAACAATAATTGCCAGAGAAATACGGGAAAAACCAAACTGAATAAACGGCATAGACTGATGCACTAATGAATTTCGAAAATCCTTGAAAATTTCAAATCTAGGTATAATTTTCAAAGTTTGAGCCCCTGCAATTTATGGAAATACTGACCCGCAACGAGGAACTCGGCGACCGACTGAGACCCCCTTATTATTGAACCTACCTACCAAAAACGAAGTAGGTATTCTAATTGGGTAGATACCCACTTGAGTTTGAAGGTTTATTGGTGACCTACAACGGCTTTAATTTAGTGATTTATAAATCTGACTCCAATATTATGAAATGGCTGAAAATATTAGTGGTTTTGTGAGAGAAAATATATTTGTGACGCAATGAAAAAACGAGAACTGACAACTTTTTGAAACTTGAATCTTGACTGACGAAATTTTGTGAGTTCAAAAAACAGTAACCGAAAATTCACCAGGTGTAAAACACAAAAATAAACTGTAGTAACCGCTACAAGTTATTGCAACTTAAGGTTACAATGTGAACAACACTTGACTGTAGATATAAACCCACATCTACTATTTTGGCAGGGAAAGGGTGGAATACGACACCACACATAAGAAATATTCTTCAGAGACTTAGCCTACCAGGCCTACCTACTTAGCCTCACCAGGCTTTGGTAGAATGTAGCGGCAGTGAAAATTGGTAATGTCCCACGTCATGGATTTTTTTCAAGGTTGAAAAATAAATTTTCTCCAAAATCAAAATTTCCAGTCGCGTTTTACGTTTTAGACCTTTCAGAACAATTTTGGTTCCGTATGTCTGTCTGTCTGTATGTGTGACTGTCATGAAACCCTTGTAACGGGCATAAATATACGAAGTTGTTATCCGATTTCAATGAAATTTTCAGGGGCTGTGCGGGTTGGCGTGTTGATGGTTCCCTATAAAAATCATCACCCCGGACTGATCAGCCATAACTTCCACATTTTCCATCCGATTTCGATGAAATTTTCAAGTTATTTTCGGGATATGGATACGAGGTAGCTACGTGCCACACCAACTTGACAGACTTTTTTTAATAATCTCCCCTCAAAGGCGGAAGGAGCGCATCACAAAAATAAATATTTATTTTTTGTTTAGCTACGATAGAGTAGTCATCCTTATTGGTGTAGCACATAGCACCAATCGTTATAATGATTTCATTATTTATATAGATTGTTCATACATTTTTTGGCAATTTTCAATTTCTGAAATTGTACTTTTATCAGGAAGTTTGGCGCTGAATTGCGCACCAATCTCTAAACCACTACATTCAACCCATGGATAAGCCTCGTTAATCGAAGTAATAGAGGATGTTAGCAAACAACATACGATAGCAATATTATGGAAACCGTGTTTTCAAACGTACCTTCACGCGGCAAAGTTGCTGCCTGCCTAATGAAGGAACCAATATGAATTAATTTCGTTTTCACTATCCAGTTTAGCAGAACATTTGATCTATCTGCAAACCATGTTACTCTCAACCTTGTATAAACCGTAAATTCGGTTTAACCTTTTTCTGGTTTCTTCACATCAGTACCTAATTCTCAACCGATTTCAACATCTACAACAAAGAACTTTAGTCTTCTTTCTATTCTCTGCATGCAAAAACTTCATCAGAAACTTAAACAGTACCTACTAAAATGTTCATGTTTTATCAGCCTCTTATAATACAGTTCAACATCCATGTTGTCGGTAGGTAATTACTTGTCAGTCCTTCTTAACTATGTTTTAACATGCCTGATAAAGAAACTTGAGGTAAATCCACTTCAATTTTATCAGAACCCAAAATCTCACGAATTTCGATCCGTCGAAACAGCGAGCCAAGTACTGGAGGCTAGGACATACGATGTAAGGACGTCTTCATCAGGTCGTCGAGAGAGTATCAAAGTGAGTCAATCAGTGGTCCTAACCGGGGGTGCCGGTGTGGCTACGCTGGTTGGGGCGTCGTTGTTTGGCGGTGGACTTTGAACCGAAATCTGCGGGGGTCGTGGGTTCGAGGCTCATCGCCCTCCACGTCCCAACACAGGTAGGCAATGGGAAGCCATGAGCGAAATCATCAGAACAAATTCTGATCTTCCCTTTGGAAGACCGCTGATGACATCCGCGACGCCAGGAATGGCAGTCGGACGAAAATCCAACCTGAAATGGTTGTTTACAACAGTCGTCCTGTCTAAAACGTCTAGGTGAAGGGGTGGTGTATAGATTAGAATGGAATAGACCAGACAGCCAAGGCACGTGGAGAGAGGGATAAAAGTTGTTTGTCTTTCGAGTGAAAGGGGGATTTTGACTGATCGACTGACTAATACTTTCTCGAGGACCTTTTATCAAAAGCGCTCGCCCCTTGAAGTCGACTTGCTTGGATTATCCAACACTTATCCCATACATGAATACCAAAAGATTAATGTTTGGTTGTAACAAAGAGAACTCTTCACAGAACCTAACAAACTACTATTCTGATGTGATAGCACCTGTTGTATAAAGACTATTTTACAGATATCAAAGGTTACTGCGTGAGACGAAAATATGGGCCGTTGACTACAAGCACAGGTTTGTGAACAACTTTTATAAGAACAAATAATATTTCAAAAACTTACTGGTGACCGTTGAATCGTTACAAATGTTTAATTGCCAAAAATTAATAATTTGTGAAAGGTGAACTATTATTATGTTACTTCAGCCTCAACAACTCAAACACCACACAATCAAAAGTTTCGTTCAACACAATCAAATTTCGATTATATACTCAACAGGTAAATTGGATAATGCGACTGCAATGTTCATCAGGGAATACTTCAAAAGGTGGAAGACGAAATCTATGTTCCAAGTACTCCTCCTCTACAGGGCTCAAAAGCACCAAGACCTCATTTACTTCAGCCAACAGGTAGGAATTACTTAAGCAACTCATCATTAGAGAAAGACCATTTTTCATTACTGAAAAATCCGATCTTCTTTGGTCTCCCAATGTAATTTGGGGCTTCCCAGTTGGGTTGACTGTCGAATTCTTCAAAAATAACCATTGAGAACAGTTACAACGATTTTCCTAATCACCAGTATCAGCTGAAGTGAGGTGAAATTAATCCAGAACGTAATCTACGAAGTATCTTATGGTCCCACAAAAGCTTCAACTCCACAAATAAATACAGTGTGGAACCAAACAGAAATTGGAGTAGATTACCACAAACGGTACTTTTCTAGGACGAATTCGTAGTCAAAGTAATTGTTTGCCCAATTGAAGAATGTTGAAAGGACATTTCCTGAGGTAATAATCAAAAATTATTTTCATGTTCAATCTAGGTTCATTTGTACAGCCAAAGCGCAGTGAGCGCGATGATATCGCTGTCAGGTGAAAAAGTAAATTTGGATCTTGTTGACACTGAAGTCGATAGAGACGAATTCATCGGAAAATACGAGCTATCAGTGTGGAAACTGCCGTTCAGAATCAAGGAACTTCCTTTTCTGGACTCATCAGACCTCTGCAGCTCTGTGTACCAAAGGTAAGAGCGACTCCAGGCGGTCATTTATGCTTTGAATTGATTTGGTAATTCATGAACATTGCAAGGGGCCTCTCTTAGGAGGAAGGATAGCTCCAACATTAGAGTAGGTATCCAGTTCAAAATAAGAACCTGAGGCTCCATACTCCACCACCTACACTCCATGTTCACTAACATCTGCGTGGCAATTTTCCCAAAGAGGCGGAGTTAAGTTCAGAGAGTATGTTTGCTTCCTAGCTATGAGAGATAGAGAAGGTAGAGTAAGGGAAGAATGAATTCTTGCAACAAATGAATGGAATTTGGGTCGGAACAAAGAGAACTGGCAGACTTCATAGTAGCTAAAATTCAGAAATATGAAGATGATGTACTGTAGGAGGCGGCAGCGACGTTTTCCAGCATACAGCTCAGTTAAATAAAAGAGTCTAGCGCAAGCTATGGAAGACATACGACATGGCAAGTCAACAAAAGATCTGGTACGGGCGAGCTACTTATTGGTCATCCTAGGGCAATGAATTGACAGTAAGAACAATTATGTGGCATCAAGGCAACGGCTGTCCGAGCACAAGCTCCTCATAGAACGTAGAGCTGAACTGGAAACCCCACGGGGAAGAGAAGCATCTGCTGACGTAGCCAGAAGAGGCATAATCCTCAATCCACAGACTCGGGGACAAGCCAAGTCTTATCGGCTACCCTTCATGTCCGCATCTCGGGCCCTGAATATGCCACCAGATTAAGATGGCTTCTTCTTCTTAATTCGCCCTCTCCGAACGAAGGTTGGCGATCCACATTGCTACTTCCTCCCTATCTGTAGACGCTCTGAAAAAATATCAATGGACGAGCAATTAAACCACCTTCTCAGGTCCTTTAGCCATGAATTTTTCCTCCTTTCAACCGAGCGTTTCCCAGGAATTCTATAATATGGCTGCCGAGTGATAAAATTTATGTAGACTTATAATTCCATAGATAGTGGTTGCAGTTGGTAAACAAAATTCAGATCCTCCAATACGAAACTTATACTTGGATTTGAGAGCTTTCTGAACATTCAATTTTCCGAAACAATACCTTTTCTGGACAAAACCAGAAGAAAATAAGATACGATTTTGATGGAATCTTTAGGAAATGTGCGGGTTAGTCCTTGGACAGTCTCCCATGAGTTGTGTGAGCATCTGAGCAAGCTTAAGCTCAAATCGCTCATTGGGTGTAGGATTCCAAACAATCGACATGCCAATACATTTCATTGAAATTGAATGGCGCTCAGGAAAGACCAGGAAAACGTATATTTTCTTGTCTCTTCCAAGACTGTAAGAAAAAGTGCCCGTTTCTAATGAGACACTATCACTGACCTGAACAACAAATAATTGTCAATTGTGAACAGATCCTATATTATGTTGATTCATCAAAAATTAACTTCCCTCGACCGGGGATCGATCTCCTATCGTTCCCATTCTGAATCGGAGCTCCTACCACATGAGCTAAGGAAGTGAATGGACAGAAATGCGAAGAGGTCGCTGATCACAACATCTCCCCCCCCCCCCTCCGTTAGGAAATCTTAGGTACTCCGTTACCTAGTCAGGGAGGCAGCTTTGGCCGGCGTTTTCCAACCCAGTGAGAACGCGCTATTTTTGACTGGCTTCGGAGTTTTTGTTATTGTTCCTTATTGACTTTGGGATCTGCTGACCTCAACGTTTGTCCAAATAGGCGGTGGCTCGACTCGTGTCTTGGGAGGGAGTTGTTTTGATGACCTTTACTTCTGATGATTCTTTACCTAATCTTAATGAATTATTGTTTCTCTGAAAAATGCTGAGGAGACCATCCGGGTCCGGTGCGACTGTGTCACAATGTTGAATCGTCAAAAATTAACTTCCCTCGACTGGGGATCGATCTCCTGTCATTCCGATTCTGAATCGGAGCTCCTACCACATGAGCTAAGGAAGTGAAATGGACAGAAATGCGAAGAGGTCGCTGATCACAACATTATACTCTTATTGTTCTTCAAGAGTTAGTTTTTCTGTTCTGACTACCCAACTTAACAGACGTGTTCATTTATTAATACAGAAAGCTAGTGCCCTAAGAACATGATCGCTCAACGTTGTTTTTTATTCGTTTCAACAGAATTTCACCAGGCGATGAAGTGCCGTGGGATGAGCCGTTCAAAAGTCTACGTAAGTTGATATTAGACTTAACTATATCCAGTCCAGTTACTAATCTGTACGTTCAAAGTGAATTGACCGTTATCAATTATACATAATTCTGCTTACAGATAAAGGATGTCAAACGACGCTGAAAACAGATGGCATCGGTTTCAATACTCTAAGAAAACAGAAGAAAAAATTCACCAATTTCGTCGACACCCCTTATGACCGTGATCCTGATTCGGCCAATAGGAGCTACAGCCGTCAATCGTACAATGATGTGAGTGCCTCGGCAGAATTATTTCAAGTTTAGATTTATAATATATTTATTTATAATATACACGCCTAGGTGTAAGCCCTATTTCATCATTTTGAGGGAAAACCCTGAAACTTCGGCTGAAAACCTTTATTATTATACCTAATTAGTTTTGATCTAAATTCACTGTCAATGAAAAAATGTGTAACCTAGAGGTGTGTCTGTATAGTTGTACTGGGACTGTGGAACCGAGTATCAACTTCTAATGATTCCATGCAGTGACAAACACTCAGCCCTTACCGTTACCAGTCCAGTTCCCTTACTGGTACAGCTCCACAGACCAAGAAGATATCGTGTCATGGATCAGCTCTAGACCAGGAAGGGACCTTCCAGACTGGTTAGCATGGAAGTTGTCTCCAGTTCAGTTCCATCAGCTCTAGACCAGGAAGGGACCTTCCAGACTGGTTAGCATGGAAGTTGTCTCCAGTTCAGTTCCATCAGCTCTAGACCAGGAAGGCACCTTCCAGACTGGTTAACATGGAAGTGGTCTCCAGTTCAGTTCCATGTACCAGGACTGAGAAGATATCATACCATAGAATGGCTTTAGACTGAGAAGGGAATTTGTAGTCAGGTTATTCTATCCTTGAATTATTTGGTCATTATTATTAAATAAAGTGTTTTTTCTCTCTCTTAAATAATTGTCACCTTTTTTAACACTTGCTTGAATTCTTATCTTTTGTATTGCAAATTGAGATCATGAGAGTGGGTTTTTTACCACGTTTGTAAGCAGCACTGGTATTGGAACTGTACTGGTAATTTGGAATGTTACATCTTTGTCACTGTAGCCGTGGAACCGTTCCAGGGATATACATGGATTGACACACCCTAGTGTAACTGTGAATGGGGTGTGCGCATGGGTCGGATAAACTGTTTATTGTCATTTTTAATCTAAACTAGACCTCATTCTGAGAATTTTGACACCAGCCGCGACCTTCTAGCGTGAAAAGACCTTAATTCTATGATTTTCCAAAGTTTCGAATGTTCATGACATCACAGTGGGCTGGGGGGTCCTGCTCACGCAGGAGGGGTGCGTGACGTCATAAACATTCGAAACTTTGAAAAATCATAGAAAAAGATCTACTCATCCAAAAAGAGAACGGCTGGTGTCAAAATACTCAGGATGAGGTCTACTTTCGATTAAATTTTTTTTTTTTAATCAGGTGCACCCCCCATTTAGTTGTCCTCCCCCAGTCCAGCCACATCATTGTGGGAAGAGAATCACTGGAATCCATTTGTATGCAAGAAATGATGAGCTTGCAAAGATCCATCCTGATCGTTGATTGATGGAGATCCTGCACTAGACCTGATATTGGTCCTGATGGTATTAAGGGTTGATGAATCCGAAGTTAGAATTTCAAAAAATCACTAGAAATCTATTATTTTCCCCCAGAAAGTGATAGTTGTAAGAGTTTCCAAATATAGTGCCTCGGAATACAAACCCATAAATCGCGATAAGGCGTATTTCTATAAGAATAGTTCACTTTAAATTTATTTAAATAAAATTCCAATATTTCTTCATCATCAACTGTCAACACATTTTTTTTCTTTTCAAGGACTTTGACGACGAAGACGATATCATTATGGCTCTCTCGGGACCAAGCAGAGTTCAGTCGCCGATAGAAAGATTGGCCCCATCGAGGACCCCCAGAAACTCCCCGATTCCTCCATCGACACCGAAGAAAACGCCTGGGAAGAAAGCACCTCCACCTCCACCACTTTACAACAGGCCAAGAACACCCACTCCGGATAGAGACGAAGAATTTAACAATAACAATGAATTGGTGGATTTCAGGTGGGTAAGGGGATTATGACAAAGAGGAAACAATAGTTTTTCCCAGTTTTCTCAGGAAATAATTATCCAATGTTCATGATTGTTGTGGCATTCTTCTTATTTTTGTAATCTCTATACTAATGCACTTTTTCAATTCCAAAAGTAAAAAATAAGTAAAAGTTGTACCTCAATTTGAAATTTTCAATGATTTTTGAAATTCATTAGAGCATCTATCTAGAGATTTGAAAAACTAAGATTGCCGCTAATCATCAAAATCGACCAATTAAGAGCCAGAGAAAAGCGAGAAACCCCGTTTATTCACTGACTGAGACCCCCTCAAGCCCAATAATCTTAAACTTCCTACCGATTATTCCTAATTTATCTGTCTCAAGATGTTTCCTTGCTGTAATTGTTACTAAGAATCAATATTCAAGGACACGCCTTAACATAACAAACCATCATTTTTTAGGAGAAAGTTGAGGCCAACGAGGAACTTACAAAAAATTGATCCAGTTTTTGAACTGGAAATGAAGGGAAAAGAGATGAACATGAACAGCCAGGACAACACAGATGATCCACCTTACAATTTCCAGGTTCGTCTTTTTAAATTGTATGATAAAATGTAGAACTGGCTCTTTCGTACAATAAATTATTGTCCAGCATTGATTGTACGTCAAAAGAAGAAACGCCAAAACTGGCCCAATGAAATCACTAACGACGCTTGATTTTCCAGGCTATGCTGAGAAAGACGGATAACAAATTCTCAGTTCACAAAGGGAAAAGGAACGATGAGAATGACGCAACTAACAATAATTTTTCATCCCCCAACAACATCAACGAAAGATTGCAAGGGCAGACGGACAAGAAAAAATGCTTCATCAGGAAGGACTCTTTCGAGAATTTGAAACGGATGGTAGCTACGTCGAAGGACTTCGCGAAAGATGGCTGCAGACCCAGCAGCATATTCGAAAATGGAGACGTCGATAATTTCCGCAATGAAATACTACCAGGATTTGTGGTTATCGGTAAGGTGACAGATCTATGAATTAGTCACGAACGAAATCAACAGTATTCATTCCCGCAATCACCCCTACTGATTGAATATGTTTTTTGGATTGATGTAACTATCGTTGTAAAACAATGTCCACCATCAAACAACAATTATGTAAGCCACGTTTTTATTTAAATAAATTTTCTACACAGCCATGTTGATTTTTACCTTCAATTAAATTTTGATGACGATGGTGAAGGTAGTTTATGTACCAACGGTACCAAGTTCCTTGGGGATCTGAAACAAATAACATAAGTCCATGATTAGCTACAAAAAGTACTATGCAAAAGATTATGCAGAAAAGGGAGCATGAAACCCTTGATAAAGAACAACATTCATAGGAAGATAATGTGACAGAGGAACAGTTACTCCGACACCTGATTCGTCATTCCACTAAAGTAATCGTTCTATCGAATAGCGACTCAGGGATAGCTCCCCAGTCTTTTTCCAGACACCGGTTCTGTAAGTACTGAGATGAAGCTACTAATTAACCTTCTGAAATTCCCTGATACAGACCTTCGACGCAGTTTCACTCGACATCTCATCAAGACATTGCTTGAAATTGAGAGGTACAAAACATTGCTGGGTTGACATTGAGAGGTACAAAACATTGCTTCCTCCTCCAAATAAACTTTCCTGGTTCAGGTCAATAGGGAATAAACTCAAAACCATTTACACCACAATCTCGCGCCTAAGAACAGGACACCTTCCAAGCAAACAATACCTCTTCAGAATTGGCTTGTTAGACAATGGCGATTGTGCAAGTTGCCCTGGAGTGCAGGAGACAGTGGAACACATAGTGCTTGTGTGTCCACGCTATGCTCAACCTTGCATAAGGCTCTTAGTAGTACAAAGAAGCCCTTCAACCAACACTTTACTAGCTACGAAAGAACCAACATTGCATGAAGTATTATTTGAATTCTTCAAAAACAGTGACCGATTCATTTAGAAAACTGCAACTTTAATTTGTAATACTAGAATATTTTGTAATTATTTCAATGTACATTCAAATTGACGATGTAAATTTAGGGCTGAATGTAATACTTTAAGAGGCCAATACAACTTTTTAAAAACCTCCTGAAAATAGGCTTTATTCAGCTAAAAACGACGACTAGGAATATACATCTCGAATGAATGAAAAATAAAAGGAAACCACACGTCAGAACAATAAACATATGATAGATGGAGTTGGGAATCATCTCAAGTACCTACACACTCTTTCTTACAAGATCACTTCCCTTACCCTCGTGGTTCAAATCCGAAGATCCCCCCGGTATCAGATTATTCTTAAGAACCTATCACGCACTCCCACGCATTCTAACGGGACATTACGACTTCCGAGGAATGCTGAATATCATGGACAGTCGTATTTCACCAATGTGTCCATGCGAACAAGAAGAGGACACAGCCGAACACTTCTTGTGCAGATGCGACCGATTCTGGAGATCCAGAACGGGAGCATTTGGTCACCACATAGTGGAGCGCGCATCTTTGCGTGTAATTTCGTGGAAACGCATAAAGAAATTTGCTGATCTCAGCAAAAGATTTACAAACTCTGAAGTGGGGTAGCCGGCGGAATCCTCATTTGACATAAAGGGGCCTCGAAAGAACGAGAGTATAAGCCATTAGAGCCTGAAACTCTTTACCAATGGCAACCCCAAGCAGTGAGTGAGTGAATCCCACATGCAACGTCAAAGAGCGATTTTACATCCACCATACCCTTCCTTCCCATCAGGGAAAAGAAAATTTCATGAATAATATTCGAAATATCCTAGGAATTTCTCTATATCGGCGTTTCGTTGAACTCCTTGTCAATGACCGCTTAGTTTTGACTTACTTTCGCTCTTGTACGCCCTCTCCGCAAGACCCGAGATGAGAGCAAGATGACGTTAGCTGCTATAAAGTGATGATAATAGCATGAGCGATACTTAAGTTTTTGACATATCGAGTACAATTTGGACGAATGAATGAATGAATGTTTTCATTGTATAAAGCCAGAGGTAGTTACAAGGGTATGGCAGACAGTAGTAAATTAACATAAGAACAGTTTTTTTTTAAATAAAATAAATGAATAATTCTTTTTATTATGTCGAAGTAAGTAGGTGCATGGAGAGAGACGCTTCCAAGAAAAATTTAAGCCATCAAAAAGTTGAACCATCACTTAGCGCGCACATCCTTATACGGAGAACACTTCTCAAAAATCCCAGTAACTTTGAAGGGGAAGCCAAGGACCATACAGTGCGGGTTTCTTCCGTCGTTAGGGTCGCTTGACCCAGGAATCTTCCTCGTTCGACCCGGAACACAGCACACTCGCCAACAAAGTGACAGAGGGTGTCTGATGATCCAAGGTTGTAGATTGTAGATGAATCCGCGGATCAGGGTGATGGGAGCCCAAAGCACTGAAGCCTAGTGGCTTATTGTGCTACTCCGCGGATTCTGTTCCTAGTCAAAGAGTCCTAGCCCTTTGGTAAGGGCCAGTAGCGGTTTGGCTAGATTTGTGCTGGGAAAAGCTTCCATGGGTGTAGGTGACCCAAGGAGGTGAAACCTGCGATTTGATAGCACTTCGCAATCGAATATTATGTGGGAGGCTTTTTCTTCAGCCTCTCCACACAGCCTGCAGAGGGTTGTATCATGGATTACCCCAATGCGGTTGAGATGGAGTCGGAGTGGAGTAAAGCCTGTTACCAGGCAAACCACTAACCTGATTTCCTTGCGGCTAAGCCACAGCAGCTCTTCTGTGCTCCATGCGCTTACTTAGAGCATGACCTCTAAGGTTTGACCATCTACTAGTGGTTTCATTGGTGACCCACCGGTTTATGGTCGCTCTAAAGGAAGATTTGGGAATGCCGATGGCTGGCTCTGGACCAATGAACGGGGTCAGTGAGCCCCTTCTGGCCAGCACATCTGCTTTCTCATTTCCCATTACTCCGCTGTGCCCAGCCACCCACTCCAGAGAGACTCTGTTGTGTTGCGACAGGGAGCAGAGAGTCTGGAAGCACTCCCACACTAACCTTGAGTTAATAGAGGAGGCGGTTAAAGCCTTGATCGCAGCCTGGCTGTCTGAGAGAATGCGGACGTGTACACCACAGTGTTCCCTCCGCAGACTTTCCCCAGCGCAGACCCTAATTGCCTTAGTTCTTAGTTCTTCAGCCTGAAATACTGAGGCATGCACGCCCAGAGAAGCTGAGTAACTCCATCTGGGATTGGCCCCATAAATTCCAATCCCTGTACCATTCCCTATTTTGGATCCATCTGTATACCAGAATAGGTCGTTGGGACAGCATTGAGAGATTCGCCGCCCCTCTGATCTTATGATTGATCTGTAGGGGTGTTTATTGGTGAAGGTTCTAGGCATAATGTCCGCCACCATATCAAGCATGGGATTGCACAGAAGGCCCAGGATTTTGGAGTGGCCCTGGAGGTGTGACTCCCTCCACGTTCCATTCCATTTCTGCCTCAGGGCTGCCATGGCGGCCTCGCCTTTAATGAAGATATCGAGGGGAGGAAGCCCCAGGAGAATCTCCATAGCGGCAGTTGGGGTACTGTGCATTGCTCCTGTTATGGTGAGGCAGGCCAGCCGTTGAACGCTGGTTAGAGTGGAGGAGGCTCCTACCTAGCAAACTTTTGGCCACCACACCACACAGCAGTACACTAAGATGGGTCTTACCACTGCAGTATAGATCGAACAGACCATACTTGGTTTCAGTCCCCAGGTTTTCCCACATGAGCACATGTTTTCCACACAAGGTTGCACACTTGGCACAGACAAGCGTTGGAGAAGGAACTTGTCAGGCGGTCGAGTGTCAGGCGGCCCATTCTGTCTCCAATGGTTCGGACATGGACCATCGAGCGTTTGACAGAGAAAGGAAGCTCTACATCAAGGTAGCCAGTGCACTGACCAGTAAGTGTGTTGGGATTGCGAGGTAGGTGGTCGAATCACGATTGGTTAACCGACTCCACATCCTTTTCCCTGAGGGCTTTTTCAATATTTGTTAGGAACTTTGTCCTCAATTCCTTGAGTTTCCCCCCAACTGGTCCCATACAAGATCCACAGTTAGCTTGTTCGAACAATTGTACGAATGAGTAAATTGACTGAGGGATCTTCATGAGTAACTTTTTGAATTTTGGTGACCCCTATACCTGCAAGCACGGCAGAAAGGACTTACCTCATCCTGTGTGCCGACTCATCACAATTTTCAATGATTAATTTTTCATGAGTAAATAAACATAAATAAGTAACTATGAATCCGTACGCTATGGTCCATTGTTGGACGGAATCCTCTGCAACTGGTTTATCATTTTCAATAATGAACCTTTGGAATCGAGCAAGGATGAAAATTTTCTAACTACCCACAAAATTTGATGGTTAAGGTTTCAAGGTTCGTAAAATCCGAATATCGAATAAAAATTGTTCCCTCCGTCCTCCTTACGCGGTACTTTCCTTAGTCACCATGGGCCGATTTTGGTGACATTTTGTATGTGAGCTTCAATTGGAGTCTAGTTGTGCCTCAAAGCTCTTGGCTATTGTCAGTCATTTCTAAGGGGCCGTGACCTAAGGGCCATCTTCAGTCCAGAAATATGTGGTACCGAGGGCTACAACTACACTCGTCGTTTTGTTGGCACATCCTTCAAAACCATTATGTATGGAGGAAATGAGAAGGAAGACTAAATACTTTTATTCTGATGAAACTCACATAAGAAGAGTAATGAAACTCACTTGCAAGACGTCGAGTTTACTTCCGATTCGCACGAAGACGATTCCACAGAATAGACGCTGCCCTCGGGACAGCCTTGGATTTTGACTTGCCCACCTCGGATGCAGAGGATGTAGAAGCCACAATTTCCCGGATACGGGTGACGTGAATGATCGCCATAAGGGTACGTATCGTCTGAAGGGCATCTAAACCATGTGCAGGAGCTGAGGTCTCCGCTAGGGTCTGAATGAAAAACAATCTTATCAAGTTAGTACTTAATAATAACGAGGTACCATACAGTAATCAATATAATTAGTCTACTAGTCTCCTACAAGGCAAATACCTACAGGTAGAAAGATCCAGAAGGATCTAATTCATGATCCTTCTGGGTGGAGAGGCAGAAGAACTCAATGTACACATGAACAAGAGAGACTTCAAGGCTAACCAGAGTCCACGATGAATATTTCTCCACTCAAAACTCTTCTCACTCCACCCAGAAAGCCCAAGATTAAGTTTTTGACCTGTTTACTTCATCTTCCAACCTAACATACTTACATCAGAATCCCATTCCTAAAAATACTTTTCCTAAGTAGATGTCTACAAACTTGGATGGAGATTGGAGAAGAAATCGCCCAATTAGGACTAGAAAATAAGCGCTCCCTTGAGCTTATCGTGCTATCCTTCTCCTCCTATAAAATGTCTCGTGTTTGAAGACTTTCCCACATTCATATTCACATTAATACTAATTTCCAAGAAGATCAATATCTCTCAATACTCAATCAATACTCTCTGTGCTCGTATTCATAGAGACAAAAAAAGTCTGCCAAGTGGGTGTAGCACATAGCTTCCTTGTATCCATAACCCGATTATATAGATGCTCCGATGCATAGTAGTTAATCTCAAAACACCAATCTTCAAGTACCTTTCACTACCCTCATAGGGGATCTGGACAATCCTAGAAAATTTCATCAAATTCGGATGAAAAATGTGAGTAGTGATTGGATCAAAAAATTTGTTGGCTTGGCTGGGAGTCGAACCCGGGACTCCTGGATGGGAGTCCAATGCACTACCTCTGAACTATTGGGGCCTGGTGATGGCAAGTATAGGATTTGAGATTCTCACTTCACACTTGTGAAATTACGCGGGGAAAGAATTGGGAGGGCGACAAATGCATGGCTGTTACAAGGATTTTACATTTGCGCATGCCTAGAACTTGTTTTTTCGTCCTTGAAAAGTGAAAACAAAGCTTCCACTACCTTGGTAGACTCGGAAGCAATATATCTCAACTAATCTAAGTAGCAAACCACAAAGGTGCAAAGGAGCTTCATTGTTTTTGAATGAATGGGCGATTCTTAGATCTTCATGGGCTTTTGACCATTCAAACATCAATGAACAGACCCCATGAGTTTGTAATTTCCTGTTTTCACTTATAATCGTTATTTGCGTTGGTAACTGATTGGAAATGCCATGTTATTTGGTCGCAATAACATGTTTGTTTACTTGTAAATTTAATGTAGGTAACTCGTAACACTATGAACATCTTCCTCCACGCCACCATTTGAAAAATAACATGAAAATCATACAGTGCTGCCTAGCAATGATGCTTCCACATTTCATTTAAAAACAACCACAAATGTCCCGTGCTTGACAATCTTCTCAGCTGACGCTCATTAAGATTTTGTGCAAGCGCATTATCTACAAAATGGAAAATTATTTGAAATAAAGGGCCCATCAGAAAGAACTCATGGATTTCAAAGTTACGCTATAACACAAGTAATTGCGATAAAAAATTTTTTTTTTAAAGTTCGGAGAAGCAGTCCCTAACAAGATTGGAACTGAAATAGAACTAAAAAGGGGAGGGGACAGAAGAGTCTGGACTCCTCCGGACAGGCGAAAATGGGCGTGTCCAGTTCCGAACCCCTCGAGACTAGGGATGGTTATCGATTAATTGGTTTTAATCGATGTCCACTGGGTACGATTAATCGGGTAATCGATTAATTTGTAACGATTATTCTCCCCTCACGTTATCAATTATCACTGATTAGTTAGGTCGTTTTTGTTAGTACTTACCCTGTCAAGTTATTTTATACCTATCATTACCTATTTTGCCTATCATCGAACAAATTTTGGTTTATTATTTTCAATAATAAGCCTTTGGAATCGAGCAAGAAAAAAAAAATGTTAACCCCCCCTCAAAATTTGATGTTTTATGTTTCAAGGTAAGTAGAATACGAAAATCGAATAAAAAATTTCCGTCCGTCCGCCGTACGCGGCACTTTTCTTAGCAACACTGGACCGATTTGGTTCAAATTTGGTATATGGGCTCCATTTGAGGTCTAGTTGTGCCGCGAAGCTTTTGGTTGATGTAGGTCACTTCTAAGGGGTGAAAATTAAGGGTTGAAATTTTCAAGAGTGCCCTAGCTCGAAAACTCTCGAAATAAAGTTATCGTTTTTTCACCAATTTTAAATAGTATTGAATTAAAAAAAAATTTTGAGACCACCCGGAGCTCTGCAGGACAAACCGTTCGGTCCCTACGAGTACTTGAAGGTTTTCCTTCGAGAAAACAGAATCATGAGTGTGAATCGCAAAAGAGGTCTAATCTCCATTCAAATTTTATCGGACTAAAATGCGATCGCTGTTCATTTCTTCGATTTGTATACAGTTTTGCCTTCTGCGTAACCAGTAATCAAATTTCCATATGAAGCTTTCTATTTTTCCAATCGAGTGTGAAGCGTTTAGTTCTTTCTAATAAACTTGATTGTGAAGGTGTGAAGCCATTATGGTGTGGTAGGTAGTACCTAGCTGGTAGGTAAAAAAAAGTTGGTGGGTAAAAAACGCTGCAAATTATTGCTCAAAGGCTTCTTCACTCTTCAGATCACTGATCAGCTGAGTGAGCTCCGAAGCCATTTTCAATCCTATTGAATGGAAGTGCTCTTCCAGGCGTCTCCAGCATTCGAGGAAATCTTCTTCACTCTTCAGATCACTGATCAGCTGAGTGAGCTCCGAAGCCATTTTCAATCCTATTGAATGGAAGTGCTCTTCCAGGCGTCTTCAGCATTCGAGGAGATCTTCTTCACTCTTCAGATCACTGATCAGCTGAGTGAGCTCCGAAGTCATTTTCAATCCTATTGAACGCAGGAAGCTGAAATTTGAGAGGGAAGGTCAAGGGAGAATACAGATGGTGGTAGGTGCTATTGATGGAAAACCAGTGATCTATACAGAAGGGTGATCTATACAGAAAATAATAAACCTTTGAGCAATGATTTGCAGCGTTTTTTTTATCTATTTACGTTATTTTAAAATGCATTTTGTAATAACTTTGTAAAAATCCAACAAAACCTGGTATCATATTGGAAACAGATGACGGAGGTTTCTGAAATTGACTTGAAATACGCGCTTCCAGTGGCTACCTCTGTTCTTCCAGAAAGGTTTTTATCTGAAGCTGGCCAAATTTTAAGGGAACAGAAGAATCGGCTGACCACCGACTTGTCCAACAAACTCCTTTTTCTGAAGGACATTGATGAAAAACATTGGAGCGAGTAATTAAATTACTGTACTCGTTTATTTATTTTCGTTTTTAAATCTATTCTCTTTTACACTCTTACTTTACTTACACTTTGGATATAATTCTAAATTTTAATAATTTTTACGTTGAGTTTCTCGTTTTAATTGTATGTGCCTAATTTTATCTAATTATTAATTGATGCTTAAGGGCTCGATTAATCCATATGAAATGATCGTTGATTTCATTAATTGATTATTCGTTGGCCGATACCCATCCATACTCGGGACTGCTTTTCCGGACAAATCCACAAAAGTCAAAATGAACAAAAAATTGCGAATTTCAAGTTCAAGTAAAATAATCAAGTTGTGAAGATGATGTCAGTCATGTGACTCCCATCAAAGAAGTCTCAAGCAGTTGGGGGAGAAGGGGATAATGGAATGCCACCAAAGCACAGATCAGACGGAAATGTTGAAATAATTACCTATTTTTGTCCCTCAGCTCATCCTTCATCGTATCTGTATCAGAAGGACTTGGTTTTAGCAAAGTGGAGCCACATTTCACACAGTTCGTGCGTTGATGGAAGTTGTTCGACGAAAATTCTCAAGCCGTCTATCTCGAACTTGGATGACATTCCGTGGCCTCCCCGCTCCCCCGACCGAGCTTGTGATTTCTTCTGGGGGTTCCTGAAATCTAACGTCTACGTCAACAAGCCACGAACACTTGAAGAATTGAATGAAGAAACCGAGCGAGTGTTGAGAAGAAGATCCTGTGGAGATGCAGACCAACGCGATGAGGTTTTCCAGCTTTCATGTATTGCAGCTGTCGAGCGTCATATTAATGATATCATTACAAAACTTGATCTTTTTTTACGTAAACTTCAGATTCCCATGTTTGGGGTCATTTAGACATAGATAATAAAATATTTTTTAACGCAATACTTGGGTATTCTTTCTGATGGACCCTGTATATTACCAATTGTAACTAAAATAAGTGTAGACTTACCAACATTACACCCCAATAGAGCTAACTCTTGACATTGCTCAGCTTCCTCCGGGCTACTCTCTCTACAGCCAATACTCTTTTCATCGAACGTTAAGCCAGACGCACATTTGTCGGGTATGGCGGAGTCGTTGACGCACTTGAAAAATCTGCCACAGCCCCTGGGGTCAGCGAAAATTCCATATCTTCGACGGCAAGAACCGCTTCCTTTTGGAGGCTCTATAAACAAGATTAAAAAAAAGAAATTATTCATCATCTCCACTAATTTAATGTATCAATTTATTAATCCAGCTATGAAAGAAAGTTAGCAACAAAGCAAAGTTCATCGATTCTTCCATGAAAACCCTCAACAATTAATCAATTATTGAACTCTGGCCAGAATACAGCCATGATTAGTTAAAACATCTTTTAGGAAACTCCAGCTAAAATTGGGCTACACATTGGCAAAATGGAGGAAGGATAAAGGCTCAATTATTTAATTATTATTACGCGAACATGAAACAAACAACTAGCTTATGTGTTCAATCACGTAAGCTAGTTGTTTCATGTTCGCTTTCAGAGGTAGTGCTGCTGTCAAAAGGGGAAACTTGTCACGTCACAGACTCCCGGTAGGTAACATTAAATTCTCTAAATTTTTTGGATGCGTTTTCGAGCAGCACACCAGGGTTTTCTTCCATACCAGTGAACCCTCTATCGAAAAAAAAATTGAAAATTGAGAGGCAAATTCCCCATTGCATAAATAAAAAAACTTTCGAAACAACATTGTATCACTACCACTGAAAGCGAACATGAAACAACAAGCTTACATGATCAAACACAAAAGTGCGCTGCAAACTGGCGGAAAAACCCCAAACATGAAAGTGACAAAAGAAGCAATTTTACTCACTCTTTTTTACAATACGATTCTACCTATTGGTTTATCAAGCGTCTTCACCCTCTCTTATTTAGTTTCTATATTAGTTTTATTTATTTATTTATTTTTTTTTTTTTTTTAATCATTCGTTTATTTTTCAGCATAGTAGAAACATATTTATTTGAATGCTACTCCCCCACGTGAGGAAAATCTCGTGCTTGGGGGAGGAGTTGAACAAAATTACATCATTATGGAATATAGGTACTTAAATATAGATACATAGTGCAGAAAATAAGTTGAAAATACATGAAAATAGCTCAGAAAATTTAAGTTATAAGCAATTTTTTTATCGCCAGTTTGAATTCGTGTAGGGATGTCGCTTCTCTCACCTGGGAGGGAAGCTCATTGAAGAGCTTTGCACCTCTATACGAGCACGCTAGTTGACCAGCCGTGGTGGAACGAAAAGGAAGCATAATGCTTCCGTAGTTACGAGTGCTTGAGTTTGAAAACTTGCACATCCCGCTTTAATGTTCTCATATGTATCATAAAAAGATATTTTTTTTAGATGTCGAATCAAAATTTGGAACTTTGAATTCCTGAAACACCTCAGCAGATGGGAAGCGTCTGTGCTTTTTAAGATGGATTTTAATCAAGCTTTTTTGAGCAATAATAAGAGGTTGCAGAGTAGTCGTGATCGCACCCCCCCCCCCCCCCCCCAACGGCCACACTGTAGGACAGCACCAAAAGGACTAGGGCATAATAAAATTTTCTTAAATTCTCAAGAGTTAAGAACCCACGAACTACACAAGAGATTCCTGTCATTCTTCGTAGGCGACGACACAAAGTTGAGGTATGATCCTTCCAATTCAGGCAATGGTCCACCACTATTCCCAAGTACTTGACTGTACCAACTTGCTCAATTACTGGACAGGAACAAGAAACGCCTGCACATTCCTCTCTTTGATGACATTTCAAAAACCCCAACGCAGGGACACCCGCTGAACGAAGAGAGAAACAGACAAACTTCGTTTTCGAAACGTTCAACTTGAAGCTATTCTTATTCAACCATTGAACGACCGTTTTCAAAGAATTTTCAGCCTTAAATACAACCTCCTCCCAAGTTTCTCCCCGGAACAGCATGACAGTATCGTCTGCAGAGCACACAATTTTTCCAGCAATTTCTAGAGCAAGATATAAGAGTTAGTTCTGATATTTGATTCACATTATTTGACACATTATTGACATTCTCTGACACTATTTGCCAAAACTGCTTTTACGATTCGCCAGTGCACAGTTTTGCAGGAGGAACCCAGGGGAGTGATGTAATCAGTTTTCCTCGATCTTCGCGGTGTTTTTTTCACAGAGGCTTCACTTGTTTAGGCATTTTCTTCTATGGTAATTGTTTCCCTTGGGTATTTCTGGTGTTAAACGTTATTCTAAGGCCCTATCATAGCATTTGACTTGAAATTCCAGAATCTAAAATTGAGGCGAATTCCCCATTGCCGATTACTCACTACTAAGAAATACACTTACGAAGAAATGGCCGCGAAGAACAATCAACTGTGTGAAGAGGCCGACAACCTTTGGAGGGGTGGTAGGCAAGACCATCTTCACAAACATACACCTGCGCCAAGCCTCTCTGACACGTCACGTATTTGTCACAGAATTGAGGATGCGGTACTGCGTAAGAGCTTCCAGAATATTTTGGATCACAGAATGACGTATCTAAAAAATTACAAAAATTAACAATGAACCAATTATTGGACTGGGAAGGGAATATAGACAATACGAGAATTTCAACCATGTTATGAAGCACAACTTACCTCTCTGATCAAGACATTTTGACTCGAAAAACAATACGCTGATCACTACCAAGAAACCTATCATTTTTTATGAGTCCACTCGCTCGTACTCCTTACTAGAAGAAAACTAACTATGAAAGTAACTTCTGCCAGATGAAATAGCAGAGGAATCCCATTGGAATCACTTCACGTCAACTACTCATTAAATAGCAATTATTAAGAAAAAGACTGAGAATGAGGCTAATAACTTGTTTACCAACTCTAAATATAGCAGGCCTTACAAATTTGGACTGACGATGTAGTATTGTCAAGTAATTATTTCGTACTCGATTCAATCTAGAAATTAATGGATATTACTTCTAAGACTACCAAACCGGGACTTTTGTTTTCACTTTGGAGAGTTACATTTCTTTTCCTCCAGAATCAAAATTACGGCTGGAATTTTCACGTTCTACTAGAACTTGTGGTGAACTGCACTAAGGACATCGGGAAAATACACATAAAATATGCACCACGTGAACATGCAATTTATTCAATTATTTTGAATAGCAGGGTTATCTCCGAAATAGCAATGCTACTATAGCATGATTACAGAAAATATACCACCAGTGTTATAGCTATTAGAGTGGTGAGGAGAGCAGAGGAAAGCCCACAAGGTATGGTGTTTTTTTAAGAGAAAAGAAAGGCAGTCACCTCGAGGAAGTCAGGAATCGAACTCCTCTCTATCTTTTCTCTTTAAAAAACGCTGCAAATTATTACACAAAGGTTTATTTTATTTTGTATAGATCACTCCCCTGCATCATTTCGCACTCAATGCGAAGGGAAGGGAGTTCCGGGTGCCTTCATTAGGAAATTTGAATACTGGTTGCTAAGGACGCAAAACTGAGCACAACTCGAAGAAAATTTGAACGGAGATTAGGCCCCTCTTTTGCGATTCACACTCGTGTTTCTGATTTATCGTAAGACCAACCTTTAAATTCTCATTCTAGATTCTAAAAATTCGCTACTGCCTTAAATTGAATTTAAAAACAATACCTGAATATCGAAATTTTTTGAGCTAGGGCGACTTGAAATTTTCAACCCTTACAAGTGACCAATATTAACCAAAATCTTCGGGCACAACTAGACCCCAAATGGAGCCCATATACCAAATTTCGTCAAAATCAGTCATTGGAACTAAGGAAAGTGTCAAAGTGGCCAAATTTTTATTAGATTTTGGATTCTACATACTTTGAAACGTAAACAAACAAATTTTGAAGAGGGGGGGCTAAAAAAAATGTGTGTTGGTCGATTCCAAAGGTTCATTATTGAAAATAATAATTTTTTCAACTCCCCTGAAAGACGCAGAGGGCACGCCATTATGAAAAATTAAAAGAAAAAAATAAATGTTTTTCGGTATCCTATTTCATTAATTAAATTGTGAAATAGGAAAATGAGAAAAACGCGTAGTTTGTTGGGGAGGACGCCCAGGACTCACCCGACGCCAGCCCTAGGGATGAGGGAAGATGAGGAAGGTGGGGGTGTGAGAGAGTGATGAAGGAAGGTTCCTCTATAAAAGGACCACCACGGGTGGTGATACCACAGAGTACGCCTACCGAGATGCCCAGCTCGCGCAACTCCGTGGCACTTTTCCCGCACCACGACAAGCTTGCAGCCCTGGTGTTGTTGGGTGCCACTCCTTATTTCTATTTCTTTATCACTATTCCGAAAATAATCTTGTTATATACAATAATTTAATAACTTGCATATTCACGTGGTACATATTTTTGTGTTTTCCCGATGTCCTTAGAAAGTGTGGTTCACCATATTCCATCGGTCATTGGAACTAAGGAAAGTGCCAAAGTGGCCAAATTTTTATTCGATTTTTGGATTCTACATACTTTGAAACGTAAACAAACAAATTTTGAAGAGGGGGGGGCTAAAAAAAAACGTGTGTTGGTCGATTCCAAAGGTTCATTATTGAAAATAATAATTTTTTCAACTCCCCTGAAAGACGCAGAGGGCACACCATTATGAAAAATTAAAAGAAAAAAATAAATGTTTTTCGGTATCCTATTTCATTAATTAAATTGTGAAATAGGAAAATGAGAAAAACGCGTAGTTTGTTGGGGAGGACGCCCAGGACTCACCCGACGCCAGCCCTAGGGATGAGGGAAGATGAGGAAGGTGGGGGTGTGAGAGAGTGATGAAGGAAGGTTCCTCTATAAAAGGACCACCACGGGTGGTGATACCACAGAGTACGCCTACCGAGATGCCCAGCTCGCGCAACTCCGTGGCACTTTTCCCGCACCACGACAAGGTTGCAGCCATCACCCTGGTGTTGTTGGGTGCCACTCCTTATTTCTATTTCTTTATCACTATTCCGACAATAATCTTGTTATATAGAATAATTTAATAACTTGCATATTCACGTAGTACATATTTTTGTGTTTTGTGTGGGAGAGAGTGATGAAGGTTCACCACATTCCAAACTTCCTGAACAAAACGCTTCAAGTCATCACGCAATATTATTATTTTTCTGTATAGCTCAGAGTGGTCTCATTCGATTCAAGAAACATCTTTATCCTAGATTTGTGAGCACTTTCAACACGAAATTTGGTTCTTCGTTGCTCAAGAAGCTCATGGCATGGAATCCCAAGAAAAAAAATCGATTCATCAGATGAATTAGTATGGAGAGTTGATCCAGTTGTTATACTGCATTTTAGAGTATACTGATGTGGAGCACTGTGGACTTGAAAGTAGACCAACCCAATAATGACCGCGCTCTTAGAAATACTATTAATGCTTTCACGTAAGAAATACTGGTAAGTATTTCTAATAAATTTCATAATCAACCCTCATCGAGTCCAACAGAGCTCTTTTTGATATCATTCAATCCTTAAGATTCGATTCAATTTTAAATTAATGAAAAAAACGGTATCTTCATGTTATTGAGTCACTCGATTTATTCACTAAATTATTACGTTTAGATCATATGTTCCTAAATTACTGTTTCTACCCAAATGTTCTCAATAAATAATTATTGTATGAAAAGTCGAATCGGTTTGTCTCTCTATATTTTCTATCTCTATTCTATCTACTTTATTATACTTTATATCAACATTTTTCGAGTTTGGGCGTTTCAAAAATGTCGACCCCATCTTTTCACCCCTTAGAAGTGACCGACAATAACTAAAACCTTCGGGGCACAACTAGACCCTCGTGTGGCGAACAGACGGATTTTTTCTTCGATTTTTGGATTCTATGTATCTTGAAACGTAAACCGTAAAATTTTGAGGGGGGGGGGGAAGAGTAATTTTTTTCTTTTTCGATTGGTTTTATATTGAAAATAGTAAACGAGAAATGTGGTTATTGTCTGGAAACACGCAACACTTTCACAGTTTTCTAACAATTTTTATTGAATTTACAAGGACTGTGGGAGTTTGAATTGAGATGGTCCCTAACGAATTATAGAGGGTCGTGCCACTTCTCCCTTCCCCATCTTTCATCAGCCACGTATGTGAAAAGAACACATGAAGCTCAACACAACAAAATCAACCCTCAGATCAAATCTGACAAAAGCAAAATTGAAAAAAAAGTAATTCACTAAAGAACCATAAAATATAATTATCACAGGTTAATTGAAGAATTTTACAATTATAATAAAATAAAATTTACGAACAAAAGATGATGTTTTTTTTTTTTTTAGAAAAGTGCCACTGTGCGTCTTCATTTTCAAAAAGGAGGCTTTAAGGTTCACTGATATCCGTTCCGAACAATCTGGTAATACTGATCGATGGCGGAACCGTAAAAGTAGGTGAAGAAGGACTGAGAAGGAGTTTGAGAGGAATAGAGGCCGGTGGCCGCCACGAAGTTGTGGGCGTTGGAGTTCTGTTTGAGGACGGCCAGGTTTCCTATGAGAACGTTGATGGGAGCAGAGACACCCGGGCAGTTCAGGACTCTTGGGATAGGAGTAGTGGTGTTTTGTTCGAGGCGGTAGTAGGTAGGAAGGGAAGAGGTATCCATCGAGAACCTACAAAATCAAGTTAACGTAAAAAAACTGAAGTTCGAAACACAAATCACAATTTTAATAGGAAAACCCTTAGTTTTGCCAAATCCAATGTAAAATCCTGTTTCAATGGATACTATACAAAACCATCATGTCCAAGGATAACTACTTGTAGTGCCTTGTGCTCACCAGCCACTATTTTCAAGACCCCAAATTCTCAAAATACTTGAAAAAAAGTGACTTTTTGCTGGCCAATTTTTCCTGGTTTCCCAAAGCATTAAAAATACTATGGTAGATGATCTGTACTGTACTGTAAATGTACGCCTGCGATTCAAGTACTTGAGACTTTTTGAGGATGATTGCTAGTGGCGTGACGGTTTCTCTCTGAAAACTCAGGCCTTCATCCTGATTTTTCCATGACAATAGTTTCAAGCCATCAATTACAGTCAAGATCGCATCATTTCTAGATTGGCCTCTCCCGATACTTTCATATGCAAAAATAAAGCCCATGTAATACCTACTCTGAGGTGTCACTGTATTATAGCCTTGTGAATGAACTAGGCATTATCCATCGAGGAGGTGCCAACTCCTGCTAGGGGCGCTGGTGGTAAAGTAGTTTCTCATACGTCCAATAGAGTGCTCTGACGAATGACTTACCACAGCAAGTAATATTACAGTGTGATTGATAACTTTCAATATTTAATAATATTATTATCTTGTTGAGTCGGAATGATGTGTCTTCTGCCTGATGTGAGATAATAGAGAGTTCCTAGTGGCTTTGGTTCGGCTTAAGCCGTGTCCACACTTGCAACATTCGGCCACTCCGAACCTTGCTCCAATATTTTGCCCCGAACATCGCAGCGCTCCAAACCTTGCTCCGCCCATATGAAAGCTCACCCCACTCCGAACCTTGCTCCAATCTTTTGCCCCGAACATCGCAGCGCTCCAAACCTTGCTCCGCCCATATGAAAGCTCACCCCACTCCTAACATTTCTTTGATGCAAGATGAAAAACCGCCAACGGAGCGATCGGACTGTGCTCCGCTCCTCCAATCCCCATTCCTTTGATGTTTTGCCGTCCCAAACACGCCAGAGGATCGGAGCGGCTGAATGTTGCAAGTGTGGACGCCGCTTTAGATGGCGTGACATATTACACACACACTCTCAATCCGGTGCCATATTGTTACACAAACACTCGCAATCAGATGCCATATTGTTACATACACACTCTCAATCCGGTGCAGTATCCGATCCGGCGCCGTAACATTACGGCAGAATACGTCACTCAGAGGCAATCTGGCACGCCTTATTGAAAACATGGCGGACGATCCGGTTCTGGCAGCACTGTATCAACCCTACTAGGAACTCTCTAATGTCGAAAAGACCCCTTAATTATAAAAAGGAACTAAAAACCCAGAGTCGTTTCGCCCATCAACTGAGGAAAATTAAAAATGTTGTAACTCGTATAAAGTTGATGCAATCTCTCCATAGTAATTTTAATCACAGCACTCTATTGGACATAGAAAAACTACTTTTACCACCAGCGCCCCTAGTGGGAGTTGGCGCCTCCTCAACAGATAACGCCTAGTTGTGAACAATGAGTAACAAAGTAAAAAATAACCTCCACCTCTACTTATATCTGTTTGTGTCCCCCCTAGGTTCGAAACTCAAGTGCCTCCTAGCGTATTCCTGATCTGCTTAAAGTATTTCTTTCTAAAGATACAAGCTCAAGAATCTGGGTTTTGATTCAAACAGAAATAGTATCATTGCATAAACAACACGAACATTTTTTCAAGACGATACAAAAACAACAACAAAATTTGTTTTTACCAAAGATGGTTATCAGAAAAACTGCTAGAAATGCCAGAGAGCTTTGTAGCTCCTTTTTGCCCAAAAATCCATAAATAAATTATGTATATACTCACCTAAAGTCATCACTTGGGAAAACACCAAGGTCAAACTTGAGATTAAAACCAGTCTTCTTGGGAGCAGGATAGCTGTTGGATCCAGGGCGTCTATTGAAGGGCCGGGACGTTGAATACCCCCCTATTGGAGCAGATTTGTACACCTTTCCTGACTGGCTAATGATCTGAGAGAGAGATATGAGATCCAGATTCTGATCATGCACCTTCATTAAATTCTTCATGATATGCCTCTTCATGGACTCATGGAGTGAGACGTACTTCAGGGCGTTTATCAGGTAGACGACGTCATCATTTCCATCTTTGTAGCACAACATCGATGACGGCATGTTTCAAAAACTGAAAACCAAATTAAAGTGTTGGATGCCAGGCTCTGATAGAAAGCCCACTTCAAGAAGAAGGAAGAACTTGCACTAAAATTCCGAACAATGTACTGGCTTATGGGTAGACACTCAAAACTGTCCATCCAGAATAAGTTTACACTGTACAACCAAGTCCTTAAGCCAGTCTGAACTAAAGCACATTCTGGAGTGTACAGGTCAATCAAATCGAGAAATCATCCAAAGATTTCAAAATACTGTGTTGAGATATAGTCAACTATAGTCAACTAGCTAATGTATTTTCGAAATGGTACTTAATTGGTGTTTTCTCCACCATGAGCTCCAAATCGAAACTGTTGACAAGGCCATCAAACGACAAGCTGTACGACAAAGGCTAAAATTTCATGTCAACAAGAAAGCTGTCCGTCTCCTTCACTGGGCTGAAAGCTGAAGCTGGGAGCCCTAGAAGCGTTCTGATTGGTGGAGCTTCAGGACGTAGTTCTAGATGAGTGCAACAGATCGCGTTTATGATCGCTTGTTTCCAAAGTCATCGCAACAAGTCACCTTGTTTAACACATATTTTTCTCCTTGGAGCGTTAACTGCCGCATCTAACTAATTAATTTGATAAAACTTATTAACATTCTTGATATGTATGAAAAAATCGAGCGATTTTCGATAATATACTGGGTTTCAAACTTTTCTAAGGGTGGCAACTGTCGATTGAACATTTGAACTACTGACAATAGGGACAACAACAGTTGTAAGGGAACTTGGAAAATACCTTTCGCTCGATTGGTATTTATAAGTAATTCTTGCAAGTCTAAATGACAATGAAATTAAAAGTTATCAATTTCTGGTTTTTCGAAAGGATTAGAAAAGAAGCGGTGTTCGCGAGTGATGACAATCGAATAGTGATTATAGGCCGGTGTGAGATTGTATGACGTGGTTGATTGGAGAACTTATGTGATTTTGTTTTCGGAATAAAGATTCATTCTTGGTTTGATTGTCAAGGTGGTGTTCGTGTCCGATTATTACTTATTTTACATTATTTATTTATCAAAAAGCTTCTCAGCTTTTCATTGGTCCTTTGCCGTGAACCTAGTGTAATATTAAATATTACATTAGAAATTTTCTAATTAAGACTACCTGCTTACTAAATTTTGATCGGGTCATGCATTTGCGTAACAAAAAAGTTCTACCCGCGAGTTCGCGTTCGGTGTGCTCTTCTTCGACGTCCAGTTCTACTTCCAAGACAGCGATCGAGGGGGAATTGAAGAGGGTAGAGATGGAATTTATGGAGAAAAAGCAGCAGCTTCTGGAGCAGTTGGAAACATGTTCCCAGTGGTCAGGAAGCAGAAAGAGTACCGCAGCTGGGTGCCAGGTCCCTAGTACCCTACTTCCAAATGCTCAAATAAATTACTGTCACCAAACCCGATCCCTCTACCATGCGTCATCCAGGTAACCAATTTTATTCTTTCCCTAGTAGTAGTGCCAACCCTAGAGATCCGATGGCAAGTGATTTGAAGTTTTTCATAGCTCGGCAGATCGAAGGAAAAGAGTTACCTACGTTTAGTGGCGAACCGCAGGAGTGGGCAAATTTTATCACCCAATTTAAGAGAACCACACAGTTGTGTGGCTTCTCAGACGGAGAAAATTTGAGTCGACTTCAGAGAGCGTTGACTAGGCAAGCCGTGTATGCTCTGTTGGCGTTGCCAGACCGGGTCACTAAAATTTTGGAGATTCTGGAGCGCAGATTCGGAAGACCTGAATTCGTTATTGGGGCGGTGAAAAATAAGGTATTGGCGGTCCCACCCATTCTAGAGCACGATTTTCGGGCACTGATTGATTTTTCGTCAGAAGTTCAGAACTATGTTGTGACTGTAGAAATTTTGGAGTGTTTTGAGTACTTAATGAAACCATCCATGTTGAATAGCCTAGTTCACAAGTTACCGTGTGCACTCAGAGTTCAATGGGGCGAACACCTCGCTGCCATGAACATACTACCTCCTCGAATAAACGAATTCTCAGCTTGGTTAGAGCGAAAAGCCGATGCATATAGTTTGGTAGCTGTTCAAGAGGCATTACCCTACCAAGCTGAGACGCGAAATTGTCCTGTAAAGGTAGCCATACCCACCGCCAGGATGGATGCAGGTGGATTGGGTTCGTGTAGTAATACTTCACAACCTCGAGTGTGCAGGTTCTGTCAATTCGTCGACCATCCGTTGGAATCCTGCAGGAAATGGGCTCTCACTCCCGTTGAAAAGAGGTGGGCTTGGGTTGTGAAATATCGTGTTTGTTTCAAGTGCCTAAAATCCGGAAGTCATTCAGCACTCCGATGCAGAGCTGCAAGCTGCTCCAAGTGTCAGGGTGCGCACCATACCTCCCTGCATAAAAATCATAATGATCCAGGTAAGTCCACCGTCTTACATAGTCAGCAACAGTATCATGCGGCACAGAAGACACAATTTGAGGCGGAGTGTAATGCTCATGAGATGGGAAGCGACGCAGAATCAAAAAGTGGCGGTAAGAAATTTGTTATGCTACGAGTTCTTCCTGTCAATGTGTATGGCCCAGCAGGTATTGTAGACACTTACGCCCTTCTGGATGACGGCTCAACTATATCAATGATTGACAGTGATTTAGCTAGACAATTGGGGATAAGAGGAAAGAGGAACCCGTTGAAAGTATCATGGACAGGTCAAATGAGTCGGACAGAGGAAGGAAAGAAAGAGGATGCTGAAAGTGAGGCAAAATATAAAGTGAAAAAAGAGGATGTTGAAGGAGTTAATGAAGAAGAGGCATCTGACGTTTTATGTGACAAGAATGAAGATGAGGAACAGTTGATGACTGGAGAGGACGATCTGGTTGAAAAACAAAGATACGTGAATACCAAACGGAGAGGAAGAGGAAGCTACAAGCTGGATATGTGGAAGAATGACGCCAGAACTATAAGCCTAGACAACACCACTGATCTAAAAGGAAAAACAAGCAACTTGAGAGTGAGTAGACTCGTTACCATAACTCTTGCGCAGTATTTGAAAGGCATATCCTCCAAACTTGGGAAAGTTGTAGGTGCTAAAATGGTGACGAATGCAAAGACGCCAGGAGCTCAATCCTCAACCTCACCAAGCTCCACGAAAGGCTCATCTCTGTCAAAAACTGTGGCCAACTGCAGTAAAGAGAAGAGGCTGCAATTTGACAGAGATGAGCCTTTCGTGGAGCTTGGTGAGGTTGAGGATTGAGCTCCTGGCGTCTTTGCATTCGTCACCATTTTAGCACCTACAACTTTCCCAAGTTTGGAGGATATGCCTTTCAAATACTGCGCAAGAGTTATGGTAACGAGTCTACTCACTCTCAAGTTGCTTGTTAACACAGAATGTGTTTTTGCGATGACCTACCGAAGAAAAATCGTCACGAAAAAGCGACAGAAAAAACCGTTACGCGAATTTTATAATGATATTCACGTGCAACCAAGCCATGGAATGCTGGGTCAATGGTCACGTGCAACCAAGTCAATGGAGAATGCTGAAGGCGCCTGAGTGGTCACTGATCAGCTGAGTGAGCTCCAAGGCCATTTTCTCTCCTGTTGAACGCAGGAACCTGAAATTTGAGAGGGCGGGTCAATGGAGAATGCTGAAGGCGCCTGAGTGGTCACTGATCAGCTGAGTGAGCTCCAAGGCCATTTTCTCTCCTGTTGAACGCAGAAACCTGAAATTTTAGAGGGCGGGTCAATGGAGAATGCTGAAGGCGCCTGAGTGGTCACTGATCAGCTGAGTGAGCTCCAAGGCCATTTTCTCTCCTGTTGAACGCAGGAACCTGAAATTTGAGAGGGCGGGTCAATGGAGAATGCTGAAGGCGCCTGAGTGGTCACTGATCAGCTGAGTGAGCTCCAAGGCCATTTTCTATCCTGTTGAACGCAGGAACCTGAAATTTTAGAGGGCGGGTCAATGGAGAATGCTGAAGGCGCCTGAGTGGTCACTGATCAGCTGAGTGAGCTCCAAGGCCATTTTCTCTCCTGTTGAACGCAGGAACCTGAAATTTGAGAGGGCGGGTCAATGGAGAATGCTGAAGGCGCCTGAGTGGTCACTGATCAGCTGAGTGAGCTCCAAGGCCATTTTCTCTCCTGTTGAACGCAGGAACCTGAAATTTTAGAGGGCGGGTGAATGGAGAATGCTGAAGGCGCCTGAGTGGTCACTGATCAGCTGAGTGAGCTCCAAGGCCATTTCCTCTCCTGTTGAACGCAGGAACCTGAAATTTGAGAGGGCGGGTCAATGGAGAATGCTGAAGGCGCCTGAGTGGTCACTGATCAGCTGAGTGAGCTCCAAGGCCATTTTCTCTCCTGTTGAACGCAGGAAGCTGAAATTTTAGAGGGCGGGTCAATGGAGAATGCTGAAGGCGCCTGAGTGGTCACTGATCAGCTGAGTGAGCTCCAAGGCCATTTTCTCTCCTGTTGAACGCAGGAAGCTGAAATTTTAGAGGGCGGGTCAATGGAGAATGCTGAAGGCGCCTGAGTGGTCACTGATCAGCTGAGTGAGCTCCAAGGCCATTTCCTCTCCTGTTGAACGCAGGAACCTAAAATTTGAGAGGCAGGGTCAAAGGAGAATGCTGAAGGCGCCTGAGTGGATTGAAAATAAAATAAATAATTGTTAGACATTTAAATTGGTCTAAAACCCTATAAATGTGCGCATCCACAAAGCAGAATATCCCTTTTATAATAACTTTTATTATAAAATCCCTTTTATTATAACTCTTCATTTTCATCTTCTTGGTTAGATGGAGCTCTTCTCTTGAAAGAAGGAAAAGAGATTCTCCTTTTTGGACGAGGTGTCATCTGTTCATACAGCATAAACTGGAGGTTCATATCAATTGAAAAGCCACTGCTTGTAATTTTAAATCCGTTGCATTGAACGATAATAGCAGAATGGAAATATTTGGCATTTAATAGACGATCAAAAGTTCTGTCAGACACTTTTGGCCTACATTTAATATCTACTCCCCCACTTACATTTTCTTTATTTTCTTTTGAAGGAATGGGGGTTTGTTTTGTATGAGCTTTACTCCTAAGGTGCGTGGGATATCCTGCTTTGTGGATGCGCACATTTATAGGGTTTTAGACCAAATTAAATGTCTAACAATTATTTATTTTATTATTGCCAAAGACTCCACATTTATTATTGTTGTTTTTTATTTAACGGATGACTAGCATCGCAAAAACACATTCTGTGTTCCTATGATTTCATACAGAGTATGGAAAAAGAAATAAACCGGGGGGTGCAGGGGGGCGGAGCCCCCCGCCGAGGCGCAAAGCGCCGAGTTTTTTTTTCCTTTTAGATCAGTGGTGTTGACTAGGCTTATAGTTCTGGCGTCATTCTTCCACATATCTAGCTTGTAGCTTCCACTTCCTCTCCGTTTGGTATTCACGTATTTTTGTTTTTCAACCAGATCGTCCTCTCCAGTCATCAACTGTTCCTCATCTTCATTCTTGTCACATAAAACGTCAGATGCCTCTTCTTCGTCAACTCCTTCAACATCCTCTTTTTTCACTTTATATTTTGCCTCACTTTCAGCATCCTCTTTCTTTGCCTCTCCCTCTTCCGCTACATCCCTTGACGGAGCTTCTTTGCGAAATTCCTCCTTTCCATCTTTGACTTCATCGCCTTCTAACTTCTCTTGTTCTGTTAACATGATCTCATCTTTTGATTCTTCTTCGATTCGTTCTTCATTCTTCATTGCTGCGTCGTTCCAGTGTGACAGCTGTAGGCTCGCTTGTGTCAGAGCTGGTGCTACCTGAGAAATATTCCCATGAATAACCCACCCAAGCCATGTCAGCGAAACGACAGGACCATTCCAGGGACCTGAAAACGACTTGCGAGTTTGAAGAAGTGGCCAGTTGTCCTGTCCCAATAGTACTCTTGGCACTGCGTCATGAAGACTGTTGACCATGGCCTTTCCCACAAAGGGCCAGCGCTTTGCAATTTCCGAAACATCTAGGGAATAATGAGGGAGTCCCATATTACTTACCGTCTTAGCTCCGTAAATTTCGAACCGTTTTGCTTCAGGATTCATACTAGAAATGGAGAATGCAACTTCTTCAGAATTTTCTTTTTTAACACAGAATGTGTTTTTGCGATGACCTACCGAAGAAAAATCGTCACGAAAAAGCGACAGAAAAAATCGTTACGCGAATTTTATAATGATATTCACGTGCAACCAAGCCATGGAATGCTGGGTCAATGTGGTCACGTGCAACCAAGTCAATGGAGAATGCTGAAGGCGCCTGAGTGGTCACGGGTCAGCTGAGTGAGCTCCAAGGCCATTTTCTCTCCTGTTGAACGCAGGAACCTGAAATTTGAGAGGGCGGGTCAATGGAGAATGCTGAAGGCGCCTGAGTGGTCACTGGTCAGCTGAGTGAGCTCCAAGGCCATTTTCTCTCCTGTTGAACGCAGGAACCTGAAATTTGAGAGGGCGGGTCAATGGAGAATGCTGAAGGCGCCTGAGTGGTCACTGGTCAGCTGAGTGAGCTCCAAGGCCATTTTCTCTCCTGTTGAACGCAGGAACCTGAAATTTTAGAGGGCGGGTCAATGGAGAATGCTGAAGGCGCCTGAGTGGTCACTGATCAGCTGAGTGAGCTCCAAGGCCATTTTCTCTCCTGTTGAACGCAGGAACCTGAAATTTTAGAGGGCGGGTCAATGGAGAATGCTGAAGGCGCCTGAGTGGTCACTGATCAGCTGAGTGAGCTCCAAGGCCATTTTCTCTCCTGTTGAACGCAGGAAGCTGATATTTGAGAGGGCGGGTCAATGGAGAATGCTGAAGGCGCCTGAGTGGTCACTGATCAGCTGAGTGAGCTCCAAGGCCATTTTCTCTCCTGTTGAACGCAGGAACCTGAAATTTTAGAGGGCGGGTCAATGGAGAATGCTGAAGGCGCCTGAGTGGTCACTGATCAGCTGAGTGAGCTCCAAGGCCATTTTCTCTCCTGTTGAACGCAGGAACCTGAAATTTGAGAGGGCGGGTCAATGGAGAATGCTGAAGGCGCCTGAGTGGTCACTGATCAGCTGAGTGAGCTCCAAGGCCATTTTCTCTCCTGTTGAACGCAGGAACCTGAAATTTTAGAGGGCGGGTGAATGGAGAATGCTGAAGGCGCCTGAGTGGTCACTGATCAGCTGAGTGAGCTCCAAGGCCATTTTCTCTCCTGTCGAACGGAGGAACCTGTAATTTTCTCTCCTGTTGTAACCAATGAGTTACAAACGCTACATAACGTTTTTGGCCTACATTTAATATCTACTCCCCCACTTACATTTTCTTTATTTTCTTTTGAAGGAATGGGGGTTTGTTTTGTATGAGCTTTACTCCTAAGGTGCGTGGGATATCCTGCTTTGTTATGCGCACATTTATAGGGTTTTAGACCAAATTAAATGTCTAACAATTATTTATTTTATTATTGCCAAAGACTCCACATTTATTATTGTTGTTTTTTATTTAACGGATGACTAGTATCGCAAAAACACATTCTGTGTTCCTATGATTTCATACAGAGTATGGAAAAAGAAATAAACCGGGGGGTGCAGGGGGGCGGAGCCCCCCGCCGAGGCGCAAAGCGCCGAGTTTTTTTTTAATTTTCAATTTCTTCACAAT